>OU015491.1:57329395-57534395 GCA_907164885.2 Dolomedes plantarius
ATCATAAAAATTTACCTACCCAATCAATAAAATCAAGAACACACAATTTGAATTTTAAAAATATATGAGAAACAGTAAATTGGAATCTAAAAATGTATGTAATCAACTTTCAAAATTATCTAGATTACTCAAAGCAGTTTCTTTTCTCAATGCTTATTACGCACTTTTCCTGATCACTCAATGACTTACTTAAAACTAATCCTAATGACACGAGGAGGCATGTGAAACAGGCTCATGCCCGGTCAAAACATTAATCATTTTATTATTTATTGACAAAACATGTTAATACTCACATTTTCAATATGCTATTCAAATCTTACCAATTTCAAGGCCACAATATTTCGTAACTTTCACATCTTACATTACTGCAAATTCCACACGTCATTTTTTTTAAATTATTATTTCGATTTAGTAATATACACTTAACAATCAGAGGCCCTCCTCAATAAGCTTGCCGGTCGACCAAAAATATACACTATAAAAAATATTTAACACGATATTTATAAAAATGTAACTTAAAATACTACTCCATAACACTCAAATAAACACAAAATATATACAAGGGATAAAAATGACCATCGTCGCACCAGGAAATCAGAATCTGCAAAATTTTTAAAATTGCTCCTAATTTAGTACATTACTTTGCTTTCCCCCCCCCTCCCCAAGAACAAGATAGATACACAATTTAATTTCATAATAGTATAACTTTAAAACATTACGAATTGTTGGTTAAATATCAATTAATTTTTCTTGAAACATGAAATAAGTCTGGCAAACTCAAAATCCTTATCAAATCAACAAAACCTTCACAAAAACAACAAATTTTTTCAGCAGTCATTAAATCCGCTGAGAAAAATATGAAAATTTTACATATCTTATCACAGATCTATTTTAAATGTGTCAGTTAATATTCATCATTTAACCCAATCCTCAAGTTGTGACTAAAGTTTAACATACTCTTCAGTGAAACTGGGTGGGAAAGCTCTATGCTTATAAAATTGTATGGGTTTCAAAAACACAAAAATACTCATCAATAAATTCAAAAACTTCAGATACTTCAAGAAACTTCAAACACTTCAAATATCTCATTAAATTCAAAAACTAATCTCATCAAAATATAATATTTCTTCAAAAACCCATATCGTATTTAATACTCTGACACAGAATTATAATCAATGCACACATTATCGTTTTAATCAAACAGTTCTTTCGAAAACCAAGCTTAACTCATTTCACATAAAAAAGTTTAATAAAACGGAGCTTACCGGACTTTAATTATCCCGTCAAAATAAAAAAATTTTACTTTTTCTGCACGAATTTTTTTTTCTTTTAATTTACACAAAATCTTCTTCTGTTCTCCGGATGATGTTTGATAAAAAGTCGCCTCTGCTTTAGATGACCGAAAACCATGGCGTTATCGTTTTGTTTTAAAACGCAGATCTGACAGAATTCCTGTTGCTTGGCAAATTCACAAACACGCACCGCTGTCTTTATAAACATAACTCACGCTGGTTGCAGAGTCGGGAGAGAAAAAATTACATAACTTCCTCGTTTCGAGGTCTTTTGGCGAAACACAGAGCAGAGAGGAGACTCACTGCGACACACCCACGATGACTCTCTCTGGGAGAAAAAAAAAACGCATTGAAGAAAAACTGGTGAGCGCGATGATTCGACGACTGATGAAAATCGGAACGGCAAAGTTATCCTCGCCGCGCAACGGTGTTGGCACAATTGGACACTCCGAAGACACAATGCAGCAAACAGCAGGCAAAGCGTTGTTAATCCACACAATTGAAGTCGAAACATCATCTAGGTCGAATGGTATCCCGACAGGTACTCTGCGACGGCAATCGTTGTCACTGGAAAATCGGCACGAAGCATCAGCACGAAAACTTGCAGCTCCAAACCTAAAATACTACTCTACCAACGAGTCAACGCAGTCACGAGGGAGCATGACGAAAACTTGGATAAAATTTTATTTTTTAACTTACATTTTTAAAGGCTGTGGGGTGAATTATTTTCCCTCGCGCGATCCCAAAATCCTGCGCGACTGTTGACGAGCTCGCGACTTACACCCTTCCCAGTACGTCGTCTTACATCCAAACTTACTCCTTAATCTATCTTTACTTAATTATTCAAGTTATGGCAGTCAATGAATTAAAAGGCCGGTGGCAAAGAACTACAATTAATATATCTAACATCGTTTATTTCCAAAATCTTAAGCTACCTGATTCAATCTGATAAATTAAATCCAACAGTCATCAAGCTTCCGCGCGACGCGTGACTGTCTTAATCAAGAGTTTCCCGCCGTCTGATTAAACGCTATTGTTTTTCTGCCATCCAAAGCCACCGCGCATGCCCACATGATCTCTGTGACGCATACACCGGCGTTGAACCATAGGCGTGGCCACAGATGTCAATCAATCCAAAGGGAATTCCCCCGATTTCTCTCGATGTATTTCGAACCAAGATATGAGAATAGTGGCGAATTACGCCACGACAATAAATTAATTACTAAGCCCCCTTTAAATTTAGAATAATTATTTCGTTCCCGCTTAAGTCCGACATATATATGTATTATCTATACATATATATATATAAATACGTATATATATATATATATATATATATATATATATATATATATATATATATATATATATATATATATATATATATATTATATATATATGTATGTATATATATATATATATATATATATTATATATATATTATATATATGTATGTATATATATATATATATATATATATATATTATATATATATATATATATATATATACATTATATATATATATATATATATATATATATATATATATATATATATATATATATATATACACTCAAAGCTAGCAATAGCGAAGCATTGCCCGGTCAGCTAGTAGAATTATAAAAAAAAGATATTCTAAAAAAAGTTGGTCAGTTTTTTAAAACCCAAAATAAATGTCTAAAATAAATGAATCTGTTTTGTTAAAAAGTATATATTTATTTTGATAGTTTGTGGATTTTTTGGAGGAATGCATAATCTGAAATGAGTGTCTTTTTTCTGTATGGCACTGGAAATATGATTCAATATATAATTAAAAGTTTCCTCGCTCATGCGGAAATAGTTGAAAAATCTTGCAGGATCCTTCTGGAGTTTCCTCGAAAAGCGTATAAAATGAGCCTTCGATGTACCTGGCTTTTATTATGTCATGTACCCAAACTCGTTTTTGCATTTGTCTTTTCTTTCTGCGCAAATATAGTAAATACAATAACCGCAATTTGTTGTAGTGAGGAGCCATAATAAAACACGTGCAAGCGCACTGCAGTCAAGAAATGAAATGAGCAGGAAAATGAACGTTCTCCGGAAACGATATCGGTGAAATGAAAAAGCAGTTAACTAGCCGACACGATACCGTATTTATCGTCGGGTTATGTATCGGTCGATATTGTCGTTGTCGTGTCGGTAAATGAAAAAGCGCCCTTACAGCGCAGCGGTACGTTGACGATATTCTACCCCCCGTTGTGCTGTCCTTCGTATCACGCAATCCTGGGCTTACATTTTAGCAAGATAATGCCCACCCGCACACGGCGATAGTTTCTACTGCTTGGCTTCATACTTGGCCAACGCTACCTTGGCCAGCAAGGTCACCTGATCTCTCTCCCATTGTGCACGTTTGGAGCATTATGGGCAGGGACCTCCAACCAATTCGAGACTTTGACGACCTAACGCGTCAATTGGACAGAGTTTGGCACGATATCCCGCAGGAGGACATCCGCCACGTTTATCAGTCAGTGCCAAGCCGAATAACTGTTTGCATAAGGGCCAGAGGTGGACCAACGCGTTATTGACTTTTTCAATTTGTGAAGCTCTTTCTCTTGAGTAAATCATACAACTTTTCTCAAATTGTAATCATTTGATTTTCTGTATATGTACATCACATCTACCGATTTTCGTTCCATTCGGATAATTCCTTCTAGGTACGTCGTTTTTTTTGTCTAAGAGTGTATATATATATATATATATATATGTATAAACTGCATAAGTCTTTAATTCATACTTAGAAAATTAGGTACTAAATAAATTAAAACCTTATCTTCCCAGGTATTTCACACACATACTTTCACATAAGACATCATTTCTCTCTGATCATTTCACTGAGCTTAAAAAGGAATGTAAAAAGAATTCACTTGCCGAAGAATAGTTCTGAAGATTTAACACTTCTAAAGTGAGTAAAAGATAGAATTTAACTTAAGGTGATATCGAAGTTCTTTTTCTCTGACAGTCAGCTAAGGATATTTGAGTTAGAACAGGAGAGTTCTTTTTTTGTATTATAATTTCAATGAGCCACTCAGATAAAAGCTATGTCTGGAATATGTTTCAAGAATAGAGAAGCATATATGTCATGTCTTTGAAGTTTTATGACTTGCAATATCTGAATCTTATAGAATAACCGATGTAAAAAAAAAGAGATTTATAGCGTTAATTTGATAATCATCATTTAAATTCGGATGCTGAAGGGAAATCAAGGAATTCGTTGTAAAAGTTATAAAAGGCTAAATTAAATTTATTAAATTGATGAAAATAGGAACTGTAAAAGTTTGAAGAAATGGAATTTTTGCAGGGTGATTATAATTAAAGTTGATGTTATAAATAGTATGAAACTGTAAAAAAAGAACCACTGGTCAGAATGACCTGAAATTTGACCTGATAAGAAAAAGCGGAGAAGGGGGAAAGGGTATGGCATAAGAAAAATATAGTTCAACATTTTAACAATAGATGCCGCTTTATTCGTCATAGCGTAAATGGGTTCGGCTACCAGGGAAATTTGAATCCCAATGAGACGGCTATTGTTTGAGTTGCAGATTAAACCAATTGTAATGTTCAATGTGCATGCCTGTATCGGTTTTTTACTGAAAATATGACTTCCAAGTCATTCAGCAGTTGTGGCACTCTTAATGGAAAGCCCATCAACCACGACAAGTTCCTACCGCATCGGATGGAAAAATCGGATTTTAATTGTCACGATACTTACTCGAGAAATGTTCAATATGCTGTCTACCGTTTTCTGCCACAAGTTGAAAGCTAGAAAGAGCATGTTCCACAACAGACCGAAGTGTATCAGTGATTCTGTTGTGCAATGCGTGTCTTCAATTCAGCTAAGTTGGCAATCGGACCACTAATTTCTTAGGTAACTCCACAGCCACAAAGCACAAGAATTAAGATCAGGTGATCTGGGCGGCCAGGTAGTTCAAAAAGAACGACTGATAATTCTATCATTTCCGAAATGCATGCTGAGCAGCTGCTTCACTGGATTTCCATTGTCTGGAGGAGCGCCATGTTGCATAAACATTATGGTACCCACACATGCTGGAATAACGTGGTTACGCAAAACAGTCTTATTGCGTTCACTATTTACTGTACAGGTAACAAGACCCGCAGGACCTATCTCCTCAAAAAATAATAGTCCTACAATCAACGATGCTGTAAACCCGCACCACACAGTTACCTTTGCAGAATGAAGAGGTAATTGGTTGATGTTCAAATGGATTTTCCGTTGCCCATATTCTGCGATTCTGAGTATTGACATACCCTTAGAGATAGAAATGGGCTTCGTATGTCCACAAGAAATTAGAGAACAAAGGTTTTTCGTACTAGCAGGTCAGCAGGAAACAACTCCTGAACATGGGTAATTTTGACAAACATCTTGTATTGAATGGATAGCAATACAGGATGTTTCCTAATATTTTATGCACCATGCTCACAGGCATTTCTAATGATCGGGCGATTCCCCGTGCACTGCATGTTTGCATACCACTGCTCGTCTCTTCCTACAATGTATGTATCATCAGTGTATATGATTTATATATATGTATATAATATATATATATATATATATATATATATATATATATATATATATATAAATCATATACACTGGTTTCCAAAATTAAGGTTACAAACAAATTTTTGACAATAACTCAAAAAAGCTACTAGTAAAATTTTACCATATATGTTTTCAGGAAAGGATAACATAATTTTAGCATCCCGTTTTGATTCAACGGTGTTTAGTGTAAGTTTGGTATCAGAACAGGAAAGTTATCGTTTCAGTAACTGGGAATTTTTTGTGCATTGCTGTGATTTTTGCATTAAATCAAAATTGATTGATTGCGAATGAGTTGTCATAATCGGTGCGAATGAGTTGTCTCAATTGATAGACTACTCAGATGGAGAGCCATCGGTAGGCTTGAAGTTGGCCAAGCTCAAGTGGAGGTGGCTTGATTGCTACATGTGGCACCAAAAGTAGTATCCAGGTTATGGCATCGATTCCAAACAAGGGGTACTATCATCAAGAGGACCGGCCAAAATGACACACAGCCCAAGAGTGTTAACACCAGCACAAGATCGTCACGTTGCATGACGGCATGACGGCTAGAGAGCTCTCTCGGGACCTAGCTGCAGTGTCTGAACAACAATTTCTAGGCAAACTGTATAGAGCAGCCATATAGCGCAAGAGAGTCCATTTATCGTGGAGCCTAACATATCATTCACGGACACAACAACATTCTGGATATGTTCTTTTCACGGATGAGTCCACATTTTGTTCACAGTGTTTCTTGGCGATTCTTTATCTGAACACAGCCTGGGACCGACTATCCTCCATCCAATGGTAAGGGAAATCGGCCTATCTGGTGGTAGGTCTGGGACGGCATCTTGTTGGGTAGTCGTCCACCGCTTTACGTGTTCGATGCAGGCAGGTCACCACGATGCGCTACAGGAATGAGGTCCTTGAAGCAAATGTGAGATCGTTCAGAGGGCTGCCGGCCCGGGCGTCTTTTTAAGGCCGGTAATGCAAAGCCACAAAGAGCTCACCTTATCGACGATTATCTGGAGGAAGAGGTTATTCTCCGTATGGATTGGCCAGCGATGTCTCCGGACATAAATCCTGTAGACCCTGTTTGAAATGGTCTAGGAAGAGGCATTGTATAACGTCCCCCCCTAGCAAATTCTCAGGCGCTAAAATCCTCGTTTTTAGAAGAATGGGATTTGTTGAGACAAACTTTTATCAACATCCTCATTAACTTCATGACGGTTCCGTGTGCGGCTTCTATAGCTGTGCTCGGTGACTATACTCCAGACGGATTAGATGGACCGTTACAGAGATATGATACATCATGGTTTTACGCTGCTATATGCTTTCTCGTTGTATGAGCGATCTCTGTACTAAATTTCGTTGTAATAAACTAATTATTTCTCCAGATATCCCTTATTTTGTGTTTGTAAATTTGGACACCAGTATATATATATATATATATATATATATATATGCATGTGTGTTTGTGTATAAGTAATCTTAAATATCTTAAATTAAATATCATGTCCTCCATTCTAGCATTTAAACTCCCTTTACTAAATCCAATCCCCAGTAATATTAATTTATCGCTTTAAAACACTTAGCCACAAAACTTCTCATGAATCATATGCCTTTGCATTTCTACACGTGTATAAGGGCCTGTTCACATAGGAGTCCGTTGCGTTGCGTTAAGGAAAAGATGACGTTGAGACGAAAATAAACCAATCATATGCCTCCAAACGATTAGCAATGAAATTTTTAACGCCTATGATTGGTTTATTTTCGTCTCAACGTTATCTTTTCCTTAACGCAACGCAACGGACTCCTATGTGAACAGGCCCTAAGTCCCAATACAGGAGTGGGCTAGCTTCGCGATTCCCTAAATCTGATGATCCTACAAATAATAGCCACATTTTTTTTTCTTAATGCTGAAAGGTGATATTATTATTCCGAGAAGTTTTTCTGGAATGAACGGATGTACTCTAGTCGCTCTAATAAACAATTTTGCCGGACTGCTTCCAAATTTTATTTCTTTCAGGCTGAGTCTAGCTCCAGCCATACAAATATGAGCTAGTTTTCCCTTTCAGGTTATAATTTAAGGACGTGATGTAATGGGTATATCACATACACACACACACACGTACATATATATATATATATATATATATATATATATATATATATATGTGTGTGTATTTATATATGTGAAAACATGGTATCTATAAATATTTAAGTATGTATTACTGAGATAAAACAAAAATGTCTGTGCTATGGAATGGTGGAAAGTAGTACGAATAAGAAAAACTCCTTGTCTGTAATTTAATATAAAAAAATGGATGGTCCTACAGAGAACAGCAAGTAAATTAGGAACTAATTAGTGAACTCTTAAGTGAAGAGGCTATTTAAGAATCAATTACACTCCAAGAACCTCCTCCTCAAAAAGGAAGATAAAATACTGCAAAAAGGACTCTACTTATTTGAACGATTAGCAGCAGAGGGCACTTTATTAGACCCCTGGCTCCTAGAGACAAGGAGAGGAACTGGGTCAATAACGAATTAAATTCAGTACCAATTAATTGCTCGTTTAACAATTCATTTAGTAATGTTTTATTTTACTTCTTTGAATCTATTTATGCTCATTTCACTTTTCGTGGAAAGATCTTGAATTTAACGCAAGAAATAATTTGTCCCCTAAAAATATTTATTCTTCTTTTTTGGAGTGTCCTGTTTGGGAGTACTTATTTCATCCGATTTAATAAGTTACTTTAATTAAAAAATGAAAAAAAAAAATTCTACTTCTTAAATATATATTTAATTTTCGTATGTTAGAGCGTAAATGACTATTAGCGAATATTGTTTTTTTTTTTGCTCTTATTATAAGCTCATTTAATTTGTTTAATTTTCTTTAAGTTTGTTCGCATTTAATTCTTATTACTTTATTACCGCTTATAAAAGCTAGTAAAATTCACTTCAGAACCAAGCGCTGCAAGATTAATTTTATACAAGAAAATTTATTTCGAAGTATTTTTTATTCCTTTAAAACAGCATGTAAACAATTTAAAAAAAATTCTTATGAGTGATCAGTAATATGTCTTTCTTGTCATGCTATCAAATAGACCTTGAATTATTATTATTATTTGTAAGGAATGGGGTACTATGTTAGAGAACATGGGCTTTTGTCATTCACCTCTCGTTTGCTGGCTACTTTGTTGGGGGAGTGCCAGCATTCAGAGCCCGACTTAGCCTAATTGGGGCCCGGGGCAAAAACTTCTTTGGGGCCCCCCCTCTCTGCTTCACTACTTCAGTAATGAAGAACTTAATACTTAATACTAAACTTTCTATTCGATTTGGGGGCCCCCCTCTGATGTGGGGGCCCGGGGCAACTGCCCCGTATGCCCCTGCCTTAGTCAGGCTCTGCCAGCATTGCTCTCTATGAGACGGATTACATGGAAACGACCAAGCTTTATTCGGTATCTGAACCCGAGCCCACTGCTTGAGAGCTGACGACTTATATTACTAATTTCTGAGTCCCCTAACCAGTTTTTCTGCTTATGAAACTTGATTATAAAATCTAAGAATTCATTTTACAAAGCCGCATAGCAGGATTCTAAATTTTATCGCTTTTAATTTGAAGGGTGTATTGATGGAGGAGCTGCCTCCTCGTGGCGCACCCCAGGTAATGTTAATTTAACGACAAAGTGGTCTTTCAAAGCAGCAGCTTTCAGCTATCTCAGCTTTCTTATCCACCAATATAGTTTGCGGAGACGCCTATGTGCGTTTGTTGCAGTGGAATGACTTATATGACCTGTTTGCAATTCAGGGAACACGAACGATTAGCACAGCATGTCATGCTCAGCCTTAACTGGGCATTCTATGTACAGACGTTCTCGGGAGGTCCGTGATCGCATGAGAATTTTAGCTTAGTTACTTTTCTTGTTTAGGGCTTGTGGTGGCCTTGTGGTACAGCGCGCTGGCTTTCGGTGATGAGGGTGCTCGGGTCGAATCCCGACGTCGCACCACTAAACTACCTCCGTTTGTGTCATCCCTTCATAGGGGGTAATGCTGGTCCACCTATATGGTGCCCCCATAACAAAATGGCCAGCAAACTGGGGTGAATTATAGGCGAATGTCTACACGACAAATACCTCCGCTAGAAGAAAAAAAAGTTCTTGTTTATGTTTTTTCCATTTCGTTCTCTTTTGCGGTTTTGCATTTTTCCTTTTTTTCTGTATACCTAAAGACTTTGTCCACAGGTTTTCGCATTAGGAAAAAATTTTAAAAAAACTTTTAAATTGGATATCTTAAAATTAAATTTAGTATAAATAAGGTTTATCCTTGCCTTGAGCATCTTTAATGAACCACAAGAGTCCAATACAACGTTTATTCAAAACTGATCCTTTGTATTCCTATCATATCGTAATACAGAATTGATTTACTTTTATGATTAGTTTATTTCTATACCTCTTATCACTGATTATCCACATCAAGCTTGCCTATTTTACCGCTACTAAAGACTGCTTATTATACAAACTCATAACTGAATTCTAAATTTTATTCCTTTAGAATTACACGTCTTAAAACTATGTAGGAAATAAATTGCATTCCTCACAGCTTCAATCTTCTTTTCGGAACCTCACATGTAAATTTCATTTTTTCTTATAAATTAAATATTATTATTTATATCATATCATTATGTAGAATTGAAAAAAAAAGTTAATAGCAGTATATTTTTCTCTGTACTACAAATTGCAGATTTTTCTTGGGATGTTCTCCCCTTATACATCATCTAAATAATTCTTATTACATAGCCCTATAAGGGTGTTCAAAATTTTATTTCAATAGAAAATATTAATATTATACAGGCACAAAACTATAACTACAATTTTAATGGAAAATGCAATTCCTATCATTATAAGTAATATACATTTTATCCGCTTGCATCGCACTGTGGCATAGAGGGAGAGGGTTAAGGACCTTTCCCAGATATAATTCTATTTGTTGAAACTTCTTATGGTAGTGCATGTTTCAGAAAATTTCTGCTAAAATCGGTCTTTTCAAGAACAAAATCTCCGCTATGCATTCACGATCTTCTGTTAATTTTTATGTTCACCTACACTGCTGGCCACTGTAAATGCAACACCCTGAAGGAAACATGCAAATAACATGAAATTTACAACATGCATTAGCGGAGGTAAGATATGCAAATGATTAGAATTTCAGCGCAGACGCAGGTCACGCGCGCCTGTGGCGCCACTTCAAAGCGCTATTGAAGGCTTGGAGATTTCTACGATTTCAAGTTCGGCAATTGTGTTTTTCTTGTGGTTTTTTCAAAAAAACGATCAATTATGCCTCGTCGAAAACAGCGATCATCTTTTGATCAAGTATCCGAGTTCGACAGAGGAAGGATAGTGGCCTACCGAGATTGTGGATTATCTTTCAGGGAAATCGGTAGTCGTGTTGGACGAAACCAAACAACTGCAATGCGGATATGTGATCGTTGGATGCAGGAGGGTAAGACGGACCGGCGTGTTCGATCGCATCCACCTCAGCGCACCTCTTCACGTGATGACAGGCAAATTGTGCGCATGGCAGTGACGGATCACTCAGTCACATCACGAACCATAGCACAGTACATGCAGTCTGTAACGCATCATCCAGTGTCTGCCCGTACCATTCGACGCCGTTTACAGCAGAGTGGTCTCTCCGCAAGACGTCCATTGCTTTGTCAACCCTTGACGCAGAACCACAGACGTCTCCGCCGACAATGGTGCGATGACAGAAGGATGTGGACGGCAGAATGGAATGGAATTGTCTTTACTGACGAGTCACGCTTCTGTCTGCAACACCACGATGATCGCATTCGAGTCTGGAGACACCGTGAAGAGAGGATGCTGAACAGCTGCGTTATGCACCGCCACACTGGTCCTGCACCGGGTATTATGGTATGGGTCGGTATTGGATATCACTCTCGCACACCTCTAGTACGCATTGCCGGTACTTTAAACAGCCAGCGCTACATCTCCGAGGTGTTGGAGCCAGTTGTCCTTCCTTATCTTCAGGGCTTGCCCACAGCCATATTTCAACAGGATAATGCGCGACCACACGTGGCACGCATTGTCCAACGGTTCTTCGTCAATCGCCAGATTGAATTGCTTCCCTGGCCGCCTCGCTCTCCGGATCTTTCGCCGATAGAAACCATGTGGTCCATGGTTGCTCTACGATTGACCCAGATTCCATCCCCAGCTGCCACAGCAGATTAACTTTGGCAACGTGTGGAAGCTGCTTGGTCTGCTGTACCCCAAGAACTCATCCAAAGTCTCTTTGAATCAATGCCGAGGCGTGTTTGATCTCCAACAATGGCGGCTACTCTGGCTACTGATTTTGGCAGGAACCACACTTCACAGAAGTCTATAAATTTAATCTTTTGATACTTGGTCAACATGTTATCCACAAAATAAATTTTGTTGTGATATCTCTTGTCTTTCTTGGTGTTGCAATTTGGGTGGCCAGCAGTGTAAAATGTGAATTGTAGAGAATAGCACATGTCCGGCATCCAAATGACCATGAAGAGGAAATTGGATATTGTGTGACGCGATTAGATAAGAAAAAGTTTGAAAAACGAAATAAACTCACGAGTGAACAGTTGTGTAAAAAAAAATAATAAATTAGTTTGCCATGATGCATAAAGTATTAAAGAGCTTGGAAAAACTGTAGGAAATCTAGCTTCATCACTTAATATTTATTAGCAGTTCAACCTAGTTAAATAATTAAAATTATCTAAAAGATCTCGATTCCTTATTATGCTAAATAATGACATGGATTACAAACCGGAATTGAAAATAAATGTGTAACACATACCAGAAAATTGCTAAATAGGACTGCCTAGACTGTGAATTTTTTATAGGCACTATACGGTTCCATAGAGTTTCAAAACATCTATGGAATTTTAAGAGTAATTTTATAGCTCACTTTTCAAAAATATTTGAGTTTAAAAGCAACAGTTGGCCGTTCCTTATTAGGGAACCGAAAGATCAGGTAAGGAACTACTTTACACGTGGTGAAATCAACTTTATTTGGTTTTCACTGGTGGAAGCGAGGGATGCTATCTTTACCGTTTCAGCAGCGTTGCCTAGCAAAAGCATTTTGACATGCAAAAGAAACTATTCCAATTACAAATTGAGAGAGGGGAAAAGCAGACAGTTATTCAATGTGATATTTGAAGGATATAACCTCACCAAAAGTATTGTGTCTACGTCCAACCCGTACAAAAGCCCTTGGTACGAAATTGTTTACATAAAAGGAATTTCTTTCTTTGTAAACATAAATTTTGAAATAAGTCTCAACTGGAGCTACCCTTAAAATTTCTTACCTGAAAAATGATCAAGTGATATTTTGAGGTGAAATAATTTCTTTTTCAAAGCGAAGGTAGACAAATATGTGGTAATCATAATTGATGTTTTCCTTATTACAACTACAGTTAATTTAAAATTTAATTCTATTCAGGGAAATGGGACACAAAATTCTGAAAAATGCGCCTGTAAAAATGCGCTTGTAAAAATGAAGATATTTTTCTCGTCTGTGTGTTAGATAAAAAAGCACTAAGTATATAAAAAAATACTTAAATTTTTTAAAATTTGTTAAAATTCTAAATTTAAAGAATTCTTATTTTTTTACCTGTATTAAATTTTACGTATTATATCTCTCTAATAGTACGGATATATCTCACAATAATGCGTGCAGTAATATATTTAAATCTTTAGTGCTTGTTCCAAAGTAAATCTCTGTTCATTATATCATCTGTGAAACAATTTAGAAATAACTAAGTATGATATTACAGACTCAGTTCATACTCTTTTATTGCCTCCTCCCCCTCCCAAATTAAAAATTATAAATTTCGAAATTCACACTGATTCGATTACGTCAACTAAAGTCCCATACATAACAATAAATATTAATAGGCATCTAACATAAGACTTTAAAGTGGGTCTTTGCGTTTAAAATCGGCTCATCTACTAATCTCAGTACGCCCAAGAACTTAGGAATTTGAGAGCATAATTGACACCAATGACAGTTATTGAAATTCCGGCCGAAACTTGTATCTGGGGTAAGTATACTAGATTATATTATAACTGAAAAGCACCATTTTTTGTTATGTTGTTGTTGTTGTTGTTGCTACGAATGCCCCCTGGCCGGTAGTTCTAGGCCAGGTCCATATAAGCTTTCAGAGTTGAGAAGTTTGGTTCCGGTTTATAATAGCACCACAAGGATCCGAATTGGCTAGGTGCCACCACAATTTTGAGAGAGCACCCTCAGGGGCGACATCTCGGGGGATCGTACCTTCCCCACACCCTGACCTCATAGATTGACTTTCTGGTCTATGAATTTAACTAATGGCGTAACAATCCGAATTGCTTTTCAGTATTGAGGAACAAGGCCTGTGGCGCCCATCTCAGCTTTCAAGACCGTGAGCTTGTATACATCATATCTCAGTCAGGGGGTCAATCTGACGCGGGACCCCCAGAGTTAGCTCCCAAGCATACTTGGCCCTCATTTTATCGACCCACTCAAGGGATGAAAGGCATGAGTCGACCTTGCCCGGTCGCAGGGTCGAACCCTGGGCCTGTGTGGGGTGGCAGCTTGACGCTTTTAACCACTACGCCACCGGCCGTCAGTCTATGGATTCAACGTGAACATATCCGGCCTAGACACGAAGGTATTTGATTTCGCTTGTCTGGATTTGATCCGAGCACCCTCATAACGGAAAGCCGACTCGCTAACACTAGGTTACCTCGGGTCCTATTCTTTGCTATTCTCTCTTGCAATAATAGTATGGATATCGTGAACAGTAACGCTTGCAGTAATAGCTTTAAATTTCCAGTAGATGTCCCCAAATATAACTCTATTTTTTAAATCCTCTGTGAAACAATTTAGAAATAACTAAGTATGATATAACCGACTCTCAGTTATGCTGCTTTTAAAATATAACAACAAAACTACTCATTTTACTTATTAGAAATGCTTGCCTTCAATGTCCTCAAAAGCCACGCAGCTCAATCAAATGAAACAATCATTTGATAGAGTTCAGTGGAATGACGCATAATAAAACAAAGAAAACATTAAGAATTACAACGCAAATACTGAACGATTCTGAATTATTCTGTCATAATTAAACTTATGACAAAGATTAAATTTGTTATTGATACTTAAACAGAAATTTCAGAAAAAAAAAGATATTATATTTAAAAGAAAAACTTTAATAAGAGAAGAAATGGGGGAGAAAAATATTTTCAAAGCATCGCCTTTTTAAAACAAAAGGACAAAATGTCGATGGTGTGTTTAATCGGGGAAAGTTAATGGTGTATTTTACAAAGGAATGTTAAAGTCAAATAAAATGAGCGTTTAATTAAGCGTTATTTCAATACAGAAATAAGGAAAAAAATCATAGAATATTTTTTTCTTCTTAGAATGTATTATGCGACTGATAATGAAAGCTCCATTTTCGAAAGAAAAGAAAACTCTTTTCATTTTTATAATTGCATTTGATATTTTTTTTTCTTTCAGGCAAAGAAAACAGAAAAAAATTAATTCTTTGAAATGTAGATATAAGAATAATGAAAGGCAAAGCTTAAAAACAATGAAATTACGTTATTATATTACTAATGTTTATTAGTAAATTTGTTTGATACCGCACAACTTCAACAGTTTCCTGTTTTTTCGCGGGCACAATCAGTGAAAATTTTTAATAATGATGTGAGAAACGTAATGTCATGGCTCCATAGTTAAGTGGTAGAATGTCGATCTGGATTGCCAAACTTTATGTGTTCCACTGCAGTTCCGGTTATGGATCTTTTCTAGAGTACGAAGAAATATGAATTAATGCTATGAAGGCCTTATTTGAATAGAGGGCAAGCTCCATTTTTGTTCATTTTAAGATACAGCGCTCATTAGCCTTAAAGTCTGATGAGCGCTGAGAAATGATTGCTGAAGTCTGATTTGTAATGCCCTCAGTTGGTTGCAGAAATAAGCTTACCAGTTTTAAAATAAGATAGAAATGACTTGTACAAACATGAAAGTGAGGCTAACTCCACTTTATTTTTTAAAGGGAGTTGGCCCACTATTCAAATAAATCCTTCATATGTAAGAGATATGGTTACTAAAGGATTGATCAGTGATTAGAATTGCTGACTTCAACCATGATTACGGACCCCCTAGTCTCTCTTTAGTCGGAGTAGTTTAGTGGTTCGAACATCAACGTAGGAAACCGAACATATAGCGTTCGTATTACAGCCGACCACAGTTAATTTTTAATGGGTGGAAAAATATAAATGAAGTGTCGAAAATGGATCTTTTTAAAAGCACATTTAGTTTAACCTACAGTAAAATTGTAAAATGAAAAGAAAAGAGATATATACGATCATAGTAAAAGCAATTTGAAAAGACAACATTGGGTATGTATTCTTTCATTTCAGTACCTTAGGAGTGACATCCATATGCCTTTCCTATAAGGAGGTCGGTACGAAAAATTATCGGAAAATCAGAATGCTTCTATGATGATTACATTGACAGATTCAACGTTTTTTTCGACCTGTCTCTACGTACCCTATTCTACATCTATAGTTTCTATCTAATAATCTCGGAACGAATTTTTCTGTTAACCAAATTTTTTCTGTGATATACCTGTATTTTTCCAATTTCTACCATTAAATTATACAAGTTCTTGTCAATAGAATGAGACCGTATTTATTTTGGTCTACGTTTCAGTGGATTGCCAATTGCCATAGCAATAAAAGTTTTTTTAGAGTTACTCTCTTCTGTCAATCACATCAGACGACCAGCCTATTTCATTTTTTCTATTTTAATAAACTTAATAATGCTTTATAAAGAAGATATAATGCGTGGTTTAATCTTATTTTCCACATCCAATTACCTGTACACCATCAAAAATACTTCATAGATTTTTTTCTATAGAATACATTCGGGGTTTATTAATCTGTAGGATCATAGTTCGAGGCACAGTTAAGCTCAGGTTTTATATGTAATCCGAAATTATTCATTCTAGATTTCATAGCAAGAGGTTTTTTAAAGGATGAGGTTGCTAGCCCACGCAAAACTTCCAACCTGAAGGACCAGGAATCACTGCTACTGTAACGTACTCTGAGGCATAACTGAAGGCGTTCAAATGTATTCGCGGCAAGATAAAAATAAGTCCCCTGTGTTAAATGATAAGGCCAGATTTTTACTAAAACTTAACAAAAATTTATTGAAACAGAACAAATTAAAATTAAATTAGTACAGCATAACAAAATGAATTTAAACGTTATAGTATAGAAAGACTCAAGTGCAGAAGTAATTTAACAGTAACGATCCGAGGCTAGTTTAGCCTCCCACAGGAGTCTAAAACATGCGTCCGTCTCGAAATGGGGCTCTCTCGAAATACGCAAAGTCTCTGACTATATTTTCGGTCTTTTCTTTGTTGGCATCTTGGAATTCTTAGACGTGTGCTCCATTCTAGAGCGGGTTGCCCTGAGATTAACTAGGATGACATCCTTACATATAGACGAACATTTCGGCCATCTTTATTGCCGCTATAGTGTCAAACTCGCTGAGATATTGTTCTAACAAGACATATTTGCAATTGTGCTGTAAGATAACGGTGTTTTCGCCCAGTTTTCACCCGTATTCTTGCAGTAACCGATATGCTTGTGGATTAACTTTCCAAGCTCGCAATTTCCACACATGTTACGGAATCGGTGGGAACACGAAAAGGAATTTCGTTAAACATGCAGCTGTATGAGGGCTCTTCGTGGATCGTGGGAACAACTCCAATTTTATGGGACTTTACAGTAACCTTCCTTATTTTAATCAATTCTCATTCGTTTATTTTATTACAACTGGATACCCCAAGAGCCAAAATGTGAACTGTCTGCTTTCTGACCTAAACGTGTGGACCTCTGCCCACTAGGTCATAGCATGATATTCACTAATATGCATTAAAACTTTCTTTCCCCAGAGTGAGACAGTGAGGGCCAAATAACTCGATGTAGCAAAAAAAAATGTTTACTACCCTTTTTAAGTTTAAAAAATATGCAATTTCTGTTAATAAACTTTTCGTTCAATTTTAAAAGAAAAAAGCGGAAGTTGAGTACTGACGATGTCATGTGTAATAAAGCTGATTTATGTAAACATATGTAATAGACCGTTTATGATTAGAAAATTTTATAAAGATTTCCCTTAAGGGGACAGTTCCCTCAAAATGAATCGAAAAATCAAAATTTCAATTTTCACTTATTATTATAGCTTGTTTGATTCTGAACGATTTGATACTAAATCCGTTTCTGTCCGCCAATTTTTTCACGAGATATTAAGGAATGATGTACGCAACCTATAAAAAGTTTCCATTTAAATGCCTCGCAGTTGCCCTTTAAAATCCATGTTTACACAGCTGTATGGCTAGCGTTTATTCGCAACGCGTTTCATTTATTAGTCACAACATTCATGATATACATATCACTAGTTACCACTTATTTTCTTATTTTTTGGTTTTTTTTATCTCCCAGCAGAAGGAAGAGTGGAACTAAATCAGTTTCGTGCTACATTGTTTACATTTCGTTCGCAATTGTGCTGGTGTTTCTTATCGCTGCATTCCGTACTATTTTCTTTCTTCGTTTGCTTCAAATTATATATGATATTTAAAGTTCTAAATTTATTACAAATTTTATAAGTTATGTCGAGTGAACGTAAAAGTGCTTCCCGACAACGCCAAAAAAAAAACCGAAAGTTTCCACACGTAAGTAACACGTGTAAAGGATTCTCATGTGACTGCAGACATTGCATCTCCCAAAGCTACATCAAAAATTTTGAAAACACTTCTTTCGCAGATATTACTGTTGATAATGGTTTCTCGGGTTATCGCTAAATCGATATTATTATGTTTTTCAGAAATATTTCTGAACAATTATGCTGCAAAATATGTGGACAAAATATTGATATACTTAAGAAAAAAGTGCAAGGATTGTCATCAGTTTTTTCAATAAAATGTGTCCAAAAATATGTAAAATATCTGAATATTTTAAATAATGTTTATGTATGTTTAATACTTAAGTAGAATATTTAAAAACTGACCCTACTAGTGATATTTAGTATGTGATACAATAACTGCTTCATTTGTTTCAATTGTTGATATTCCTAACAATGTGCCATTTTTGTGAACATATTTCAAAATTTTTATTAAATAATACTAAATTCTCATCGTCTTCAGGTCTAACAGGTATAAGTTAAGTATTTAAATACGATTGAATACATTTAGATAAAGATTTTGAAGAAAAAAACAAAATTTCAACTTTAAATGCAAATATCTCAAAATGTGGTTTTTTGACATTGCGCGCATGATATCTTGAGAACCCTTTTATGAAACACCTTGAAATTTTCAGACATCATAAAAGACATGATTTTCTGTAAAATGACGAAAAATTATGTTGGTATAATGAAAATTAAGGATTTTACCCATAAAATTATTTTGAAATTTAGGAAAAAAAAATTTTTACTAATTAAAATTTTAATATTAATTTTAAATATACAGTTAGACAAAATATTTTTCATCAAATTAAAATTTAGACTATTTCCTTTAATTTAAGATATTATTTTCTTAAAATAAATTAAATATACTGAAGATATCCTGCGCGCAATGATACAACAAAAGTCCATAATAAAGAAAACAGGATATTATATTTTAAATTTTAAAAATAATTTTAAAACTATTTAACTTGATGTAATATTTTTATATAACAAAACAATATTTAAAGTAGCAGACTTCAAAATTTTGAGTTAATAGCTTCAATAGTTAGTTCATAAAAAAATTCTAAAAATACACTAATTTTTTACATTTTAAAGCCACTCAGAGGTGAACTGTCCCCTTAAGGTGCCCATACACGTGCAGGAAATCGTCAAGGAAAAAGTCTGTGGTATTTCCTTGAGGATTTGCTCAACTAAACCCTCGCGCACACGCATGAAACGCTTTCCCATCGGGATTCTGGGGACTGTACAGTGTACAGTCCGCCACCAGTCACAAGGCTTCCCCACACACGACGGGGAAATCCTCAGGGTTGGGACCGCGCAGGATCACCTCAAGGACTTCCTCTACGTGTACGGGTACCTTTATAGGACGGGGTTCTACTTCCTCAGATAAGAGTATCTTAAAACATATTACTTATTTCGAAAACCGAATCCTTAATCTCGTTATTCCACAATGAACATTTCATGAAAGTTAAAATAAATACTTTTTTGCGGTAAGGAATTTATTAAGATTTATTTATTTACCATTTACTCTGCATGTTTAGCATCCCATACAGATATGTATATTTATTTCCAGTGGCAGAGAACTTGACATAATGAATAACAAATAACACAAACGAAGAACGAAATGCAAAAAAAAGATGTCATAAGTGTGTCTCATTCGACGTCTTGCCTCCCAGTACCGCTCGACCAAGGAAGCCCCACGGAACGCTCTGCAGTAAAGAATATGGTGGCCATCCATAATAACCTGGTCCCACGCAAAGGGTACAGTAGGGTTCTGGAAAGACACAAATTTTAAAAAGGTGTCCAGCCATACAATCACGCTGTGTATATAGTCTAAAAATTACAACCGCCTCGCGGAGAGGCCAGTCAGCTATGGTAATTTGCTCTAAAAACCTCCAACTTTTGGAAGCAGTTCGAGCCCTCAAATCTTATTGATGTCGGTAGATATAGAATTCTTGATATGATGTTTTACTGTGCAAAATGGGTGGCAACATCACGTGTGAGTTCTAATACACTAGCACTCTTCTTCGCCAGCGCATCAGCCAGTTCGTTGGCTTTTACGCCCTGACAAATATCGATATTTAAAAGGCACATTAAAGTGCAGAATGGGACATTATAATGTGTGGGTTGTAATACACTAGCACCCTCCTTCGCCAGCGCATCAGCCAGTTCGTTGGCTTTCACGCCCTGACAAATATCGATATTTAAAAGGCACATTAAAGTGCAAAATGGGACATTATAATGTGTGGGTTGTAATACACTAGCACCCTTCTTCGCCAGCACATCAGCCAGTTCGTTGGCTTTCATGCCTTGACAAATATCGATATTTAAAAGGCACATTAAAGTGCAAAATGGGACATTATAATGTGTGAGTTGTAATACACTAGCACCCTTCTTCGCCAGCACATCAGCCAGTTCGTTGGCTTTCACGCCCTGACAAATATCGATATTTAAAAGGCACATTAAAGTGCAAAATGGGACATTATAATGTGTGAGTTGTAATACACTAGCACCCTTCTTCGCCAGCGCATCAGCCAGTTCGTTGGCTTTCACGCCTTGACAAATATCGATATTTAAAAGGCACATTAAAGTGCAAAATGGGACATTATAATGTGTGAGTTGTGATACACTAGCACCCTTCTTCGTCAGCGCATCAGCAAGTTCGTTGGCTTTCACGCCCTGACAAATATCGATATTTAAAAGGCACATTAAAGTGCAAAATGGGACATTATAATGTGTGAGTTGTAATACACTAGCACCCTTCTTCGCCAGCGCATCATCCAGTTCGTTGGCTTTCACGCCTTGACAAATATCGATATTTAAAAGGCACATTAAAGTGCAAACAGGGACATTATAATGTGTGAGTTGTAATCCACTAGCACCCTTCTTCGCCAGCGCATCAGCCAGTTCGTTGGCTTTCATGCCCTGACAAATATCGATATTTAAAAGGCACATTAAAGTGCAGAATGGGACATTATAATGTGTGAGTTGTGATACACTAGCACCCTTCTTCGTCAGCGCATCAGCAAGTTCGTTGGCTTTCACGCCCTGACAAATATCGATATTTAAAAGGCACATTAAAGTGCAGAATGGGACATTATAATGTGTGAGTTGTGATACACTAGCACCCTTCTTCGCCAGCGCATCAGCCAGTTCGTTGGCTTTCATGCCCTGACAAATATCGATATTTAAAAGGCACATTAAAGTGCAGAATGGGACATTATAATGTGTGAGTTGTGATACACTAGCACCCTTCTTCGTCAGCGCATCAGGAAGTTCGTTGGCTTTCACGCCCTGACAAATATCGATATTTAAAAGGCACATTAAAGTGCAAAATGGGACATTATAATGTGTGAGTTGTAATACACTAGCACCCTTCTTCGCCAGCGCATCATCCAGTTCGTTGGCTTTCACGCCTTGACAAATATCGATATTTAAAAGGCACATTAAAGTGCAAACAGGGACATTCTAATGTGTGAGTTGTAATCCACTAGCACCCTTCTTCGCCAGCGCATCAGCCAGTTCGTTGGCTTTCATGCCCTGACAAATATCGATATTTAAAAGGCACATTAAAGTGCAGAATGGGACATTATAATGTGTGAGTTGTGATACACTAGCACCCTTCTTCGTCAGCGCATCAGCAAGTTCGTTGGCTTTCACGACCTGACAAATTTGGATATTTAACTACAAAAAATTAAAAAAATTCTCACACAATAAATATACACAAAAAGTTTTGAAAGAAAAAGCACAAATTTTACTATTGTTTCCTTGCTTCGGCAAAAAAAAAAATGAACTTCCTTTAACTTTATTTATGATATTAATTTACCAAACTCAAAGAGAAACTAACATTTCACTCAGCATAAGTAGTCTAATATTAGGTTATATTTTTATTCATTCTTTATACTTAATGACAGGGTTAAAAATAAATGTAAAAAATGATTCCGAAAACTCCCATGAAAAATTAGGCAGTAAGGTAAAATTTACTCGTCAAAAATATCTTAATTATGCATCATTTATTCCTTTCATATCCATCCTACCGTAAAACACTTTACTTTCCATTTTAAAAAAAAGCTAATAAATGACTATTACAAAATATCTAACAGGCATTATGCCAATATCCTTTTACGCCAGGAAGCTATCAGTTATTAATAAAAGTTTAAAATGACTGCAAGGAATTTTGAACTTGTGAATTAAACTTTTTTTCCGTTTCATTTATTACTATATAGTAAATGAATAGTTACTGTGTTATACTTTTATTCTGTTTCATAGTCAGTGAACAATACTATAATGTATTATAAATTGTCAAAGAAGATAATTATGCTGAAATATCATGGTAAAGGAATGTTATAATAAGCCTTTTGTGGGGACAATTATGCAAGTAACACTTCGCAGCTTAATTGGCTAAGAGCCCACTTCAAAGTATGAAGTTCTGATGCTCGATAACCAACAGAAATTCGTTGGAACTTTCATTTAAGTACAGTTGAGGAGACTAAGGGAAGCAAAGCTATATTCATTTATATAAGGGGTGTTTTATTTATATCTATTGTATATAGTGAATAACTAGTTAGTGTTATACTGTTAGGCTTTTTAATTCTGTTTCATAGTCGGTTTACAGCATCATAATGTATTATCAATTGTCTAAGAAAATAGTTATGCTGAAGTATCACAGTAAAGTACTTTAGTTATAAGCCCTTTGTGGAGACAGTTATGAAAGTAACACTTCACAGTGGGAGCTTCATTGGCGAGGCGCCAATTTTAAAGTTCTAAGTTCTTATGTTCAATAACCAACAGAAATTCACTGAAATTTTCATTTAAGGCTTTCATAAAGAGGTGAAAAAAGAAATCAAATTGTGAGATGTTGATTATTTCCCAGATGATTGGGCTACTTATTTATCGTGGGCTAATTATTTTATGGGCTAGATTGCATAAGACGGTCAGGTAGACTTTTCGCCAAGTTGGTGAAAATGTTTGGTTGCCAAGCTGAGGCGATTATGGCGCCAATGTTGTTTCTCCTGCAAAGTCGTGATGTATTTTTTGTGTATTTCAGAGTGTAGTTTGTGGCAAAATGAGTGACATGATTGAATTGAGGTTGTTGTTTAAGATGGATTTTATGGAAAACAGGTGTGTAATAAGTTTTTGTTCAGAGAATTGCCGTTTACGCCTACGACTTCGTACAGCCAGCGTAAGCTTTGTTTTACTGACCGCTACAGCCAGCGGAAGCTTCTATTACTGTACTACAGCTAGCGATACGTTACGAAGCTAGCGGCTGGGGATTTTCTTTAATGTTTTTGAATGGAGGCGTAACGAAGTGGAGCGAAGTGGTGCAAAGGTATCTGATTGAAGCGAAGACCCCGTGGGCACCTACGAGTTTCATAAAGCCAGCGGTAAGTTTGTTTTCCAACTTATTTGTTCTTTCTTGGTCTACATTCATGTTCTTGTTCACATTTCGCACTTTAAGCCTAACAGGTCTGCGAAAAAGGCATTGACGAGTTTTTTTTACAGAAAGCCCTAAAAAGCGCCAAACTATTGGCGAAAAAGAAATCACGAAAATGTCGCCAAATATGACCGTCTTATGCACTTTTACCCTTTTATAATATTGTTTCATTAATTTATATATTAAAAAAGTGTCCAACTTCCGAAAATCAGCTAAAAATTGTATTTCAGAGCTACTGCTAAGTTTTAGAGATTTTCAGTTCTGCCTTTCTGTATGGGACTTTTAAGGATTTAGTCATTAAAATATAATTTTGCAAGTTGGAGGGTTAGGTAAAAGATATTATAAGATGTCGAACTAAAGTTTTTGTGGCCAAAAAAAGAAAATTCATATTGCTGAGAAACTTTGAGTAATATAATATGAGTTTAATATGAGAAGATGGATTATGTTGTGTTTTGCACTCACATTTCGTGAAACCGTTCTGAGAAATTACCAGAAAGGCTCGGATGTCAAATATTATAGGACAATACATCGAGACACAAATTGTGAAAAGGAAGTGAGCGTCAAAATCTAAAAAAAATGTATGTAAGTGAAGAAATGCTATTCCTTCATATTCGTCTTGACAAACCATATTCCGTAAATATTTAACCGCTAAAGAAGTTTTAAATAATATTATATACTGTGAGGTTCCATTAAGAACCTCTCAATTAATCGTCTCCCCAGACAGAGGAATAACACCCCTTGCAGGTGAACCAACGCATTTCTATGACCCGACGCCATCTAGTCTACGACATGACTTTAAAAATGAAAGGAGTCACACCCAGGCAACGCCCGTAGTGAACGTTAAATAATGGTCGTCGCAGTCAGCTCTTCGAGATCCGCCATCGTGTTTCCCTCGACGAAACCAATCAGGGGAGAGACATCACAGTGGTCGTCCGAACAACCGAAGGCTAAGTTTCGCCACGGGGCTGGGAGCGAAAATTTCGAGAACAGCGACGAGAAAAAATCAAGAGATTCAGACTTGGATCAAATCTCATCCAGAGAAGATCATTTCTCAGAGGTTCTAACCCGACCAATCGCTTCACTCCATCCCGGTGGTATTTCATCTTCAGAGCAAAACGCTCTAGAGACTTTGCCGACCCTTCTAAGTCCTCGGACTGAAAATTTATAGGAACCAGGAGAGTTCCGCTAATTAAGAGATCACCTCGCATCTTTTGAGACCAGCATGGTCTATTATATCCGCATCCCGCGAAAGAGTTATTCCAACCTTGGAACATTTGGACGAACTGTGTTTTGTTGCTGACTTCTTGTTAGAAATTTCGGGCTACTGTTAAGGCAAGTTCCTTCTATGTCTAGAGACTGTTTCAGACTGCTAGAGACTTCTATATTTCGGTACCCTGAGTCCAACATATTACAATACCCTTGTAAAATATATATGATATATGACATGTTTATTATTTTCCACATTTGTGTTTGTTGTGCGAACGTAAACTGTTTCTCAATGCACAATATTTTAAAAGTGTAGGTCAGAAAGAGTAAATTCAATAGATTTGTATTATTTACTATTATTGTTATAACTAATATTGTTGTTGTTGTTTCGTTTTGTTATCATTATTGTTTTTTATTATTTAGAAAAAAGGAAATTTTGCCTAAATACAAATCAAAACTTTTTTGAGATTAATCTAAAGAATGCCAACTAAGGTTTTAGGCAAAAAATCTAAATGACCTAGTGCTTTATAGTATGGAGGCGCTTGGAGAGAAAAAATGTTAATACAATGATAAGTTTAAAAATGAGAAGAAAATGTTTCCTGAATCTAACTGGGCAGAAGATAATCAATTTAATTATTTTTTTTTTACTGGGGGATTTTAAAATCTTGAAACTGATTTATTTAAAAACATATTATCCATCTGATACAGATATTTCTCAAATGAATCATATTTAAGCTATTTTCGAATTAAATCTCGAAATATTTCACGCGCATTCCATTATCATCTCAAGATATTCCAAAGTGACAACCAATGTGAAGAACATTTGATTGAAAAACAGCTACAATACTGTAAACAGTGTTCACTTTCAAGCTAAAAATGTATTTTAAAGTAATCCTCATATCTGATATCCAAAGATAGGGGAAAAACATACGCGCCTTCAGAAGAAAGTAATTCTTCTCTTTTCTACTTCTTTCTTTCTTAATAGAACTAATGCATGCACTACTTTGTCACTGTGTTTCGATTAAAGGGCTAAAAAATTGATCGTTGTACTTCCTTAAGTCCTAGAGCCAGGCTTTTTACTTAATGGATTGCATTACATCGATGATCTATATAAAAGCCGTAAAGCCTTCACTCACCCGTTAGGATACATATGTTTTTTTTTAATAATTCATTTCACAATCATCGGGGGTTTATATTTCTTAGTTACTGAGTTTTCTTTCAAGTTACTTAAATAAGTTTAATTGAAGAATTACTGATTAATTGTACATATATTTAAAAAAACTGCAATAAAAGTGTATCTATGATTACTAAATTTTCTCAAATACTTAATTTCAATCTGAGTATTCAAATCTGTTTTCTTATACAGAAAATTCTAATTACACGTAAAAATTAGACTACTTTTCAACTGATAAGAAATAGTCGTTCGTGTCACGCATGTTCTATCCACTTTGCTACTAATTTACATTTTGCCCTATTTACAACGTCTTTATGGATATATTCATGCGAAAATGCAACTATATATATATATATATATATATATATATATATATATATATATATATATATATATATATATATATATATTATATACTATATATATATATATATATATATATATATATATAAATATATAAATATATATATATATATATATATATATATATATATATATATATATATATATATATATATATATATATATATATAAATATATATATATATATATATATATATATATATAATATATATATATATATATATATATATATATATATATATATATATATATAAATATATATATATATATATATATATAAAAAATATGTGTGTGTGTGTGTTAGTTACAAGTCTGGCCAATTAGTGAAATGGCTTGCCACTTCTAGCTTTGGGAAAACCCCTAAATAAACGGAGATGTAAGATTACTTCGGGCTTTGGCCGGCCAATTCGCGATGCACCAGACAATCAATGCCCATTTCATGAATTGTCCAAGAAAAAAAATCCAAAGCAAGAAGTTTTTCGAAGTTGGATCATGCAGTTATGGGAGTTGATCATACCAGTTTTAATCATATCATGTTCTAACTCATGTTCATCCCTACATGCAAAATAGAATCTACAACGTAATCTACTTTAACTGGAGTGATAAGCTTTTTATGACTACATACCGATATTACATCACATCTCTTAAGCCGTCGGTAATCGACACTTTTCCGATTACTTTTCCTTTGCTTCCTCGCGTACAGTAAGAAGGGGTTACTTTTTGACGGATTTTAAGTTTTTTCCCGTGCCAACCTGTCAGTTTTAAAAGCAGCCCAAAACGAACAGTTGCAAAACATTGGTACATCCTTTCCTTACATAGTAATGTATTGCGCTAACCCGGATCTTTAATTACCATAGAGAAATTAAAGTTAAAATGTGTCACAAAGTTGCCTCGCCGAGTGGGGCTACTTTGTGACATCTGTGTTTTCGCTTTGAAATCCAAGAGGAAAAATTACTTGACACAAAGTTAGACAGTAAAACGCTTATCAAAAGCTTGATACGCAATTATGTAGTATGCCTATTACAAATATTGAATAGTTTCATCTACATCTTTGACATCAAAGAGACGTCGGGTGCCAGGGGCAGCCATCAGTTCTTTGAGAAGAGGAGGAAATTCGTCTTTCGGCACATTCTGCTCCTTCGAGTAACTTTTTTCAAGATGTTCAATACTTCTTTCTTTCTAGTGGTATTCTAGAGCACGGAAAAATGCAACATCGAACAGCTGGAGGAGGTGTGTTGACTTTGTGGGTTATTTTGTAACAGTGTCAATGTGTAACAAAGTAAACTCGTCTACCTGTCGATATTTAGGTTGTGTTCTTACATAGCTCGGAAATATGACTACGCAAAACTTATACTGCTCCACAATCTAACCAACATGTTGAAAATAAAAAATAATTTCCCGTGGCAGTTGGTTGTATAAGGTGTTAGCCTTCAGCACACAAAGTTTCCGAAGTATGAGTAAATAGCTTGACAACAGGTTTGAACAATATACTGGCCAGAGAAGACAAATGGTGCGCAGAAGCTTCGGAAACTGGCCATTAGGTGTCCCTTTGTGTCGGACAAGCTGTTGGCGCTGTTCTTTGCATTCCCGGTATCACAGGCGCGGCGCAAAATCTGAAGTACGAAAAAAATACTATGTGTCACAAAGTTACCCCCGCAGTCACACTGTCTTACGGAATTTAATCAGTTTAACATATTTTCCTTTGTAGGATAACAAAAGTCTGCGAAACTTCTAGCTTTGATCATTTTTTCTAGGATGAACTGGCCATTGATTGTCGGGCGCATCGCGAATTGGCTAGCCAAAGCCCGAAGAGATCACAAATTCTCGTTTATTTTGGGATATGGCCACATGACTTGGCCAAAACTAGCCATTTTGTGACTTGGCAAGAACACGAACACACACACACACACACACACACACACATATATATATATATATATATATATATATATATATATATATATATATATATATATATATATATATATATATATATATATATATATATATATATATATTACATATATATTGTCAGGAATGGTTACCTATTCTTTTCCTCTCCTAGCCTTCCCCGTTGACTACCCGACCGGAACTGCCTGATTGGCGGTCGAGGGGAGGGGATGAAACCGCTGGACGGTAAGGGTGGGGGAGTGAAAAGTCTGGTTCGAGTAGAGACTTTCTCTCGCCGGCTTTCAAGGTGAAAGGACGGGGGTAATAGAGCTCGCCACGTGGAAAGTCCATTGCGCGTGATTTTTTATCGATCTATGTGAATTTCTATTATATAAACAGTGTTTAGTAATGTGTTGTGTGTCCTAGTAGAAATATATATGTATAATAAATAATTGTGGGACTAAAAATCGTATCTTGAATCGTATCTTGATTTAAGATAAGTGTAACTTGTCACTGGACAATCCTGAAAAACAAAATAGATGTAAAACCCCCTTATGATAAGCAAAATCAACATTCTCGTGCATGACCCGCTAAATCCACCGAGCTGAAAAGGCGAGATTTCAGTTACAGTATCTGACAGTCGATGAAGCATAGAGCGTTAATGTAAGCAATACAGCAGAAATGCTTCAGATTGAAATAATTTTAAACTATAAAGAGACTTATATAAATGTTAAAACTGAGACAAGAAAATCATAATTATTCCCTTTTGAAGGCTATATTTCTGGATGTTATTAGTAAAGATTTAAATGTTAGGAAAAATTTTTAAAAAAAACAAGGGTTTTGTTTAAATTTTCACCATTATATTAAATAAATGTTAGAATTAATTGGATTGTTAATAGTAATTTTATTTATTTGATATAATTTCCAATTTAAAGTAATATGTTTCTAATTTATCTTAATTTTTATATTATGAAAAAAACTTTAGAACCAGTAACGACGTCATAAAATCAGTTAAATACCTTTTTTAAATAATTCATTCCATTACTATTTATCTCTGTGATACAAAATTCGAAATTAATTTACATCAAAATTTAATGTGAATTTCCCTAGAATGTAAAGATGTTTGTTTCAGGGCATGTCATCCTCATATCACTAATACCCATAATCATAATCTTAAAATTCTACTGAAACACCTTAATCCTCGAGGTCTGAAACATTATCCTTTTGTAAATACCACTTGCAGTGAAGGTAGAAGGTGACCAATGGCTGTACTTTTTTTGCTTCTCTGGAATCAAAGAATTTAATTTTTACTAATGGAATATTCCTAACGCAATGATATAGCCTAAATCCACAAGAAGTATTCACAGTATCTGATTAGTTCATTATTTTTATACTTTTGTTTTACTCAAGGAGCTCCTTTTCATAATAAAATCATTCAAATATGAGAAAGTATTTTATGTGGTTTTTCTTTCACCGAGTTTCATTGTTCTGTTTCAAGGAGCATAAGCCCTCAAGGGGCTAACTATTTAGTAATGAGTGTCGAAAAAAGCATTACTTTTTCTTTGAAGTGGCTATCCAGGGCTTTACATCCTTCAACTGCATGATTCAAAGAATAAAAACAATCTTACTAAATAATATGAAATTGCATTCAATAATGCGTAATACTCATGTTCCAAGTAATTACTCATCATTAGAATCTTGCTGCTTTTTCAATTTGAATAGTAAGGTAAAGATTCAAATAAAAACAGTTAATTGCGTCTTTGTTTCATCCATATGGTTTCCACGTTAAAGCTGTTTTATGCTCCAGAGAAACAGTTAACATTTCTAAATATAACTTGTATAAAATTTTGTAGTATGTATAAGTTGAATTCGTTGAAAGCATACAAGTAAAAAGGCATATCATCCTTCCCCCTTTAAAAAATAAATTAATAAAATGCATGAATATGATAATTTTCTTTCTTTGAATTTACACCAACGTAAAAATTCATAAATTGATCTGTATATATATGATATGAAAAGATATATGATTGGATAAGGTATGAACATTTCTTAAGGGGGCAAAAGATATAAATTTTTAACAGCATGATTTCTCTAAAGGCTGTTAACTACGAGCCTGCTAACTCAAAAATAAATTATCTTATGTCTTAAAAAATTTAATGTGTTAGTTATGACAAGTTTATGATAAATATTCTCTTAAAAGATATCCCCGAATTAATTAAATCACGTCCAGCTATTAATAAGGGAATAGAAAATTAGAAAAGAACGTCCCGAAATCCCTAAGTAATTGCTATCTTGTTACTATTTTTACTGTTTTAGCCTTTTTAATGCAGCTAGCTATTGTACACAGTTTATTAGTTTGCTTGTTATCCAATACAGATTATAAAGCTGAATATATTATAAACAGAGTGAAAAATTAAATTTTCATTGTTTAAGGAAGTTGTAGTAGGTTATCAATTTAGTTAGGTAAATAAGTTTTTATAAAGATATTTTTATTCATGCAAACATTGTGTCGAAGTAAGAATATAAAAACACTACCAATGATGAAATTTTTACTTTACATTTTAAGTCCAATTTTTTTTTGAAAAAAATTCATGATTATCCCATTGAGATTCTTATTTCTTAAAAAGTATTTTTTAGAGTCATTCATTTTATTAAATTCAAAGCTTATTTATATATGCACTTCATAACTTCAATAATTTGAAACTACTTAAATATTTTTAATCAGTAAATTGTGTATTGAAAAAACTAGCTGACAAAACTGCAATTTCAAAAATAGAATATAAAAGTACAATTCAAAAAATATAAATGAAAATTGCAACTGAAAAATGTAATTGCAATAAAATAGCAATTAAACAGTTTAGCAATTAAAAATGTAATTGCAATCGAAGAACAATTTCAAAATGGTTCTTCAGAAAAGAAGGGAAAATATGATAGTAGTGTTCAGCAAAAATGTATAAAAAATATATAACTCACGAAGATTATCAAAGATTACGAAAGAATCTTGAGTGATCATGTTTAATTGAAAGGAGAATTTAATCTTTTTCCCATGTTAAAAGTAGCTAACGATTTCGGTGTATCCGACAAGAAATGCTAATAAAAACTTTCTATAAAAAATCATTTCTCCCATTTCAAAAGAAAAAAATTACCTTCAATACTGAGTTTGATATTAATTTAAAACTTTTATTTAATAGAATAACAACTAAACAGCCAGTAAGAGAAAGTGCTTAAATGAAGTCTTTTATTCTCTTAATTTCAAAACAGATAAAAAGAAGCATAAAAAATATTGCTGAAGTAATTTTAAATATGGATAAAAAAAATTAATAATTGCCTTATTAAAGAGCTGCCGATTTTTTTCTTAAACCATTGTTAATATCTTCAAAAATAACTTATATGTCAAAACGGAACGTTTAAACAATGCCGTTAAAATCATAAAAAGAAATATATGTTTTCTAGCAGAAATATTATCACCGATACATATGTTTTCACAGCACAGAAACGTAGGACAATTCCATGCACTTAATTATTACTATTTGGTGAAAAACACCTTTTCTACCTGTTTATTCAATACATTTTTGCCTTTTTTCATGGCAACAAGCATTTAAAATAATTTAACTTTGTGCTTTGGAGTTCTGTAATAAATCATCCTGTTTACGCAAGTTGTCCCAACAATTGGTTGACTGTTAATTCCCTATTTTTTTTCACTGCACGAATTCACAGTAATAATGGCTTGAATTTCGTGTTGAGTGATTAAATTTAAATACTTTAAACTTTATAACACTGCGTTTGAGGGGTGATTCTAATCATTAGGATGAATAAAACATACGTAATGATGTACAGTCTGTACATAATTCATAAACAGTAACAATATTTTATGAGTTTGACTCTTCTTTATAGTGGCTGTTAATGGAACAATTTATTTATTTAGGCTTAAATGTTTGCTGTTTTTGAAAATTATCCCATTCATGTAACAGTCATGAGTCATTATATAAACGCTGATTATATTCTCTAATAGATTTTCATTTCTAATCTGTACTATTGAATCTCCTTTTATTGTGTTGTTGTTTCTATCGCCCCCTAGCTGGAATCTATTCCGGACCAGGTCCACATAGGCTATCGGCCAGAGGGACGCAGCTTCGCTTTTATAATGGCACCACGGGGATCGGAGTCCAATTTAGCCAGGTGCCACCTCATTAAATTCACTAATAGATTTCCATTTCTAATCTCTACTATTGAATCTCCTTTTATTGTGTTGTTGATTCTAACGCCCTCTGGCTGGAATATATTCCGGACCAGGTCCATATAGGTTATCGGCCAGAGGGACGCAGCTTCGCTTTTATAATGGCACAACAGGGATCGGAGTCCAATTTAGCCAGGTGCCACCTCATTATATTCACTAATAGATTTCTATTTCTAATCTGTACTATTGAATCTCCTTTTATTGTGTTGTTGTTTCTAACGCCCCCTGGATGGAATCTATTCCGGACCAGGTCCATATAGGCTATCGTTCCAGAGGGACGCAGCTCCGCTTTTATAATGCCACCACGGGGATCGGAGACCGATTTAACCAGGTGCCACCCCATTTTTGACCGAGCACACCCACGGGTGACATCTAGGAGGGTCGTACCCTCTCCCACCCTCTCTGATATCATAGAGGGACTTTCCGGTCTACAAATTTAACGTGCCCATATCCGACCTAGACACGATGATATTTAATGGCACGTGTCGGGATTCGGTCCGAGCACTCTCAGTATCGAAAGCCAGCGGGCTATCAAAAGGCTACCTTGAGCCCCCTTTTATTCTAAAAAGTGGAATCATCTATCTTTTATAAAAAGGATTTCCAAAAGCAATTGCAGCATTCTAATGGGAAAAACTCCTTTTTCATTTCATAACGGAAGTTGATAACTATTTCATTGTATTACTGTTATAGATTAAAAGATGAAAGTAACTAGTCGAAAACACTGCATAGCATTAACCCCCACCATTTTAAGATTGTTTCTTCCCGGGTGAAATCGCAAAATTTAACGGGTTTAAAATATTAACAGTGCTACCTGTTGGCGCCGATGGCTATGTTGGCAATCGCAAAATGCGCCCTTGAGCCCCCCTATAATTAAAACAAGTCAGTTACTCTTGCACTCGCACATCGTATAGTCGGTGTTTCATGTATGATTTTGGATTATACGTCAACATTGTAGATAATGCGTTTAAGTTAATAATATTATTATATCAACTCGTATGTATAAGTTAATAAAATTATTATATCAACTCGTATGTCGTATGGCCGACAATATCTTTGATACGATTTATTAGTTTACAGTCCATTTTAATCAAGGAATTTGGGACCAGTTCTACGTATGACATTTGTCTCATACAGTTTGATTAAAATGGACTGTAAACTAATAGATCGTATCGAAACTATTATCGACCATACGACATAACGAGTTAATATAATAATTTTATTAACTTAAACGCATTATCTAAAATGCTGAAGTATAAACTAAAATCATACATGAAACATCGACCATACAATGTGAGACGGCGAGAGTAACTGACTTCTTCTAATTATAAAGAGCACTCAAGGGCGCATTTGGCGATTGCCAACATAGCCATTGGCGCCAACAATACCTTTCAAATAAAGAATGCTTAAAAACTTCTTTTCCTCGAGGCTTTAGTTACTTAAATATCTTCTAAGTAATAACGGACATTTAACAGAAAAATATGCTGAATTAACTTGCCCTTTTAACCATAAAATACCTTTCTTTTCCCTTTTCAAAAGCTTGACTCTCAGAGATGTTTAAAATGGCCCAAATATAGTTGCTCAAAGATAGTTAATTAAACCTCTAACTGAAAACGACAATTAAAAATAATTATATTAAAATACAAAGCATGATTTATTAAACTTTAGTTTTACTCCATAAAAAGATAAACCTCTCTTTCCTCAAACTATCGTAATTGTTCTAGTTTCTAGTTGTATAGTTTCGTAAATGGAAATAAATTGTTTTTAAGTGAGTCGTTTAATGAAACTCTTATGAATAAATCTTTCAAAAGGTTATATTATTGTGTATGTTTACCTATGATATAGTTTTCTTGAAACTTTAGAAATTCAATCTAAGACCATACCATAAAGCCTGTCGTGTCTTTCTATTACGTTTATACCTAACGTTTAATTTTCTGGCTAATTTTTCCATATTTCTTTCCCAGAAAAATTACAGAGGAAGATAAATGTGTTGTGTATCGCTTTATAATAAAAAAATATATAAATTAAATATACAGTGAATTAAATACCTTAATAATTTTCTCCACCTATTGTTTAACTTTGATGAGTGTCATTAGATTAATTTTCTCGCGGATTTATTGTAGTGGCATTCATGAAAGTTGAGCAAATGATAAATCATATATTATGTACTATAAATGTAACATGCAGGTATTTACGTTATTTTAGTGTTTGATTGACTGACAATTTGCAAATTATTTTAATTCTTTTTCATGTGGATTGACTGACTCAAGGTAAAGTTTTTTTTAAAATTAAGCTTTGTTTAGTCTTTTTATTTTTCCCCTTTTTATTTTTAAGTTTTATACGCTTAATTTTTCTTCTTTTTTTATATATATATTTTAAATTATCGTGTATTGGTTTGAAACACAGAAGTGCTTCACGAGAATCTTAAAGAAATGGCGATACAGTTTATTCAGTTTCATTCAAAAAAAAGAGACCATTTTACTCACTTTTTGCTAAGGAATGTACTGATAAGCAGACCACCTGGGGCTCCCCCCGTATGCTTGATACCCGGATGTGAGAGGGTTAGAAGCCCTGGACATGCGTGCGGCCAATAACAGCACAGATTATGTAATTGAAAAGGGGCCACGTGGAATGGACTAAAAAAGATTGATTATAAAAAGGCTGCACACAAAAAATAAGAGGACTTTTTCCTGGCTGACTCGCTGACTCGCCTACTTTTTCTCTGATCCATGCCGCCTGTTTCGATGTCTACTGGAAACTTTGAAGAAAGCCATGATGAAGAACTTTGAACAAAGACCGTGGAGCTGGAGTAGATTCATTCCTGATGTCCTATGACGATTTAGTTGCATTAAGTTGCCTCGAGGCTAAAACTCCCCTTTCAGTTAAGTTTTATTTTTTAAATTTTTTTTTAGCCATGGCATAATTTAAATAAGTTTTTTTGGGAGGGGTTCTTTTAATTTTTTTTTGGTCAGTCAATCAACCATTGGCGAAATCTTTTTTTTAATGTTGTTCAATTTGATACTTATTAATTTTATTATGATGGATATAATCTAATGATTTATAATTACAAGTAGAACGAGTGATATTATTAATATGTATGTGTATGGTGAATTTATAAAGAAGTTAAGACAATGAGATAAAATTTCTCTAAATTCAATTGTTTAACGTAGGGTGATAAGATTTTATTAGCTTGTGTTAAAAGAAATGAATAAAATTTTTAGTTTGTTCCCTCAGTTAAAATTGTGTCTGTCATGATTTGTGAGTAATCATTTGTGAATTTCTGCTAGCCACAGAATCTAGGGTATTGATTTAGTTTGGAGATTTATTACACAACGCAATACTAAACACTATACGTTTTAAATATAAGAAATAAGTTAAAATAATTAATACTCTTTGTTTCATTTAAATAATTAAATAAGTAACAAAAAGATTAGAGACAACAAATGATCCGCCAACGGCTGGTTGGGCCACCTGCCAGGCCACGATCCCCCCAGTATGTATATATATTTGATAAATGTACATATCTATATCTATATTTACATATTTGTGTTTATGTGTGTATGTGTAGAAATAATAAGGATATCTGAGGAATTAATAACTATCAACTCTGGTGTAGTTATAAAAATCTAAAAAATTTTATGTTCTATTTTCAGCCTTTATCATGGATGTCAGACCATTTTTATAAGATTTGTTATAAATTGGCTTCCATGATCAATCAAAAATTAGAAAATATACCGATATTCACTCATTATAATCAAATATAAACCATGGGAAAAAATGTTCTTAAATTGACTGATCGATTTCAGGAAGTGTCAAGGTTTTGGACTGAGAACGGAGCATATTTGTCCTACTATTCTGCTTAAGAATATAGGAATTTCTAACAGTCGTGCGATCACGGTGAATTAATGAACGCTAACTATCCCTTCTTTTTTAGGGCTTCGTTGAAGAAACTACCTGCGCTTTCAATAGTTAGCCTGCCTCATAGGAATTTTAAAAATTCAGTCTTTATTCTTCACAAACTTTTCCCGCAACTACAGTCTTTGCAGGCAGATTGCATGACAACATCAGAGTAAAACCCACATGTCAAAAACGTAAAATGGCATCTTTTAAGCATTTTAATTTATGTACTAGACATAGATAGAAATCGGTCCTTGTAATTCATACAGACCAGCATCAAATGGATGCTTCGTAAATCATTAACAAAAATTTTACCAAAAAAAAATCTCTCATGGCATTTTACAAAGACCTAAAAATCAAAAAAGGTTTATAATATATCAGTAAGTGGACTTCCTTGCAAAAAGAGGTGCCAACTTACTACAACTTCCAAATACAGCTACTTCCTATTGGAAGATTAAACTGTTTCTGAAAAATTTATTTACTTCTAATTTCTTGCGAGATCTTCAGACTCGTGCTGCTTAAAAAAGTTGGAGGAGGGTAAGCCCTTCTTTTATACCTGATGAACCAAGACGTGATGCAGTTGCGGGCTTTCGTCTGTCTACGGGACACGATTGCCTCAGCGCCCAATTCCACCGCATAGGCATTTCAACCGAGCCTTTTTGCCCACTATGCGATTCTGGAGAAGTAATGGAAAGGGACCACCTGCTCCGATGTGGGATTCTTCGCAGATCTACAGGTGTCGAGATATTGGGAAGCAAGAACGCTTCCATATATATATATATATATATATATATATATATATATATATATATATATATATATATATATATATATATATATATATATATATTGTGACAACGCCAGAGTTGAAAATTGAAAGCCATGGTTCGCCACTGGACAGTAGACGAAGATTGTTTATTTACAACAGCGTTGGGAGCTTTTTCCATGCGCGAGATAAGGAGTTTTTCCGCGCGCTGGGAGTTTTTTCCGCCCGCCGGGATTTTTGTATCTCAGCTCCGCACGCTGAGATGTGATTGTAACTTACATTTAAAATGTTGTGTTTTTTTTGTATAATAAATTGATGCATGAGATGTTAATCGTCCATGTTTAGTGCTTTTCGCCTTACACATTGGATTTTATTAATAGTGAGCCAACCGGCCAAGCTGTTACAATATATATATATATATATATATATATATATATATATATATATATATATATATATATATATATATTTATATATATATATATATATACATATATATATATATATATATATATATATATATATATATTTATATTTATATATATATATATATATATATATATATATATATATATATATATATATATATGAATATATATATATATATATATATATTCATATATATTATATATATGATTTATATATATATATTTATATATATATATATATATATATATATATATATATATATATATATATATATATATATATATATATAATAGTATATATATTTTATATATAGTATATATATAATAGTATTAAATAAGTTTCTGACAGCATCTCTTCATCAGCGGTGCCGATTCTGTCTAAAAACCAATGGATTGTTTCTGATAAGTATTATCTAATCAATAAACATACTTAGACACTGTACAATCCATAAGAAACAGAAGAATCGAATAATAAGTTGCTTAATCAAAGAACACCATGCCTGGCGCTAGACAAAGTGGAAGTTAAGTGTAGGAAACCGAAAGAAGACTGACGACACAAACCTTACAACCATGGAGCTAATGGAAACACAGAAGCAGACTTACAATGGAGACTGTGTTATAGGACAAATAATCTAAATAAACTAGTGTTGTTATTATTACTAAGAGTATAATAATATTATTTATTATTTTTTTTTTACTTTAGAATTTAATTATTATTAATTAATTTTAAATTTTAGTTGTTTTTTTCACTAATTAATCTTATTATTTTACTTATATTTTTTGTATTACTGATTAATTGCAATCAATATATATATATATATATATATATATATATCCGTAACGGCTACTTTTGATATAAAATTAATATTTAAAAAATTGCATTGAATACATTGTATGTAAGGGGTCACTTAATTAAAGATATACATCTCGAGACTACATAACAGCCATGTCCTCGGTTTTGCAATTTCATGGGGGCTTCTCAGCTCGGCATAGTCGAGAAGTAGGCCAGAGGGGAAAAAATTCCTGCAGCGGAATTAACGTTATAATTTTTTCTTGTGGCTGACAAGGTGGAGTCACTCCAACCTACGTAGTAAAGAACTAAAGTCTTTACGGGATTGTGGTGCAAAACTTAAGATTTCTATATTATTAAATAATTGTATAGAACAATCTGAATAACAGAAGTCACTTATGCAAAGATATATATATCAGGAGCTGACAATAGAAAGGACGAAAATAAAAATTCATGGTATAGGGAAATCGCGTTTAAACTTTGAATGCTCTCACGATTCAAAGGACGTATATGAATTTAAGGCAAAATAAACCTGCATAAATTTGAGTAAAATATGTTATACTATTTGTAATGTCGCCGAATCAACTGATGACGGATTCACAAAACAGACAGTTTTATTCTATTTAAACGGGCCAAACTCGAACTACAACATACATTTATTTACATTCAAACATAAAAACACATAACTTTTACAGCTTAAAACTCAGACTTCTACAAAAGTCGTCCTATCATACTAAAAGTTAATCTACATGAACGTTCCCGGCGTCTGCTATACTAAGAGTTATTCTACTCGAACATTCCCCGGAATTCTACTATACTAAAAGTTATTCTACTCGAACGTTCCCCGGTGTTCTCCTGCTCTCGCATTCAAAACATGTCTTATATACGAAGCCGAGAGAAAGGAATCTCCTCACTTCACTTCAAATGCAGAAAGGCTGGGAGGGGATCGGTCACATGACACTATTATTACTAGTTAACTAAAATGAAATATTAATAAATTGAAATTAATTTTTGAACATTAATAAAATTTTGATAACTACTGTACTAATTGTTATTATTATCATTAGCAACATTACCAAATTTTAAAAATATGAGAGGTAATAGTGCGGCAAAAAAGTAAAGTATCTTGCGGCGCACAAGTGTTTTTTTTTTAATGAGAGGCAATAGTGAGTCAAAAGAGTAAAGTATCTTGTGTAATTCCTTAAAAAAATATGCTGATTAATTATTTTTAATTTATTAAATGCTGTTTAAATTATTTAAATCCAAATTTATTAATACAGACGAGTGTTATGAAGATTATATAAATCACCATACACTGCTGGGCGCAGTGGCCCAGTTGGCAAGGACAGCGGGCTAGTGATCTGAAAGTCACTGGTTCGATGCTTGTCACTGACAAATCCACTGTCATGTAAACCTATGGTGGCCGGTGCACGTAAAATCTGTCGTGTATGCAATGTCCTCCAAGTTCTCAAAATTTTCCTCTGGAGGTGCGGGGTCAAGTGTTCTGGTCTCGCCATTTGACTCGGTTCAAAATTACGGGACTGGTCCTTTGGCCAAGTCAGACACTGGCCCTTGTGGTGCCAGTCAAAACAGGAGCTGCACATTCATCGCCCATATCCTTCGGGAATTTTTCCAGGGGTACTTTTCTGCTATGTCATGCTGAGGGACACATATCGAAGGCGTAACATAAGTCTATGACTGCTTAAAGACTAAGGGAATGATGGAGATGTAAATCTCATAAAATAAGTTATCTACATCTCATTGGAACCATGTCGTAATTAAACTTCCGTTTTTCAAAAGATACCTGTTCTTCTGTTTATAATACACGTAAGCCAAAACCGGTTGTTCTTATGAATTCTTACATAAAAATTATTAGAAGATGAGATTAAAAATTTTAAAATAATTACTAAAAAAAATTAATTAGGATATGTAATTACTTTTTAAAAACAATCAAATTAATTTTATTAATTACAGACAGTTACTTTTATAAAGGCCTTTAAATATAATTTAACATGGATATTCGTTAAACAATCGTTTAATTAATATGATTGAACTAATTACTCCAGTTGTTTAAATATGTAATTAATTGGATTGCACTTTAACAGAATGTTGAAACAGAAATAAAAATGAATATTTTAAAGATAATTTTCAGCAATTTAAATTGCTCATTATGTTTTTTTTCAAATGTACAAGCAAATAAAACTAAAATAGAGTTTCAGTATTGTAATTTAATTTAAATTTCCGTTAGCATAAAAAAAAATTAAATTGCAAGTATCTACAAGTTGCGTGCTTTTTGTTAGATTTAAGCGGTCAAAAGTTAGTCGAGGAATTGCCTGATATAGTATTACGCTTAAGTAGCTTCAAAAGTTCTTCACGATTAGAAAATAATGATATTCTTAATAGGCAAAAAATAATTAATTAAAATAGAAGGCATCGTAACTATTTAGTACAGTTCAAACACTGCTTACATTTCTGTTAATATAATACAACTTTCTTTAATTAAAATCATCGTTTAACACGAAAAATAGTTAATATATATATATATATATATATATATTGTGTTAATTTTACCTAAGTTTACACGCCACCGAAGCGCTCCGAATGCATCATTATTCCACGGACTTCTAGATTTCTTCAGTATAGCTAATCTCATCAGTATAGATAAATGTGAGAACTTTCTTCAGTAATTAATAACTCCAGTATAATATATATATATATATATATATATATATATATATATACGAATTCATAGTAAAAATCATTTTGCATCATCCAAGACCGAAGACGTTTTAAATCAAAATTATTACATACGTAATGCCAGAAAACAAATTGATGACGTCATTGCCAACTGCGTAGAATGTATCCTATGTAACAGAAAACGTGGCAAAGGAGAAGGTTTACTTAATCCTATCCCAAAAGAAAATTCACCGTTGAGCACGTATCACGTTGACTTTATAGGTCCTTTGCCTTCTACGAACAAGAATTATCAACATATTTTGACTGTCGTCGATGCCTTTACGAAATTTTTATGGTTATACCCAGTGAAATCGACATCGTCACGCGACGCAATAGAAAAATTAAAGCTACAACACAAACTACCTTTGGAAATCCTTCACGAATTATCAGTGACAGAGGAAGCGCATTTACTTCGAATGATTTTGAGACCTATTGCGTAGAAGAAGAAATAGAGCATATTAAAATTACAGCAGGAAATCCCCGTGGTAACGGTCAGGTTGAAAGGATGCATGAAACTTTAATTCCTATACTCTCTAAACTTTCAATTTCCGATCCAATGAAATGGTACAAATACGTGTCTATGGTTCAACGAATAATGAACAGTACCCCTTCTCGAAGTACTAAATTCACACCATTCGAACTGTTGACAGGCGTGAAACTAAAAGGCATAACAGACATACGAGTGAAAGAAGTCTTAGAAGAAGAGTACCTTAACGCGATGATGAAAGAGAGAGATAAAGTGAAGGAAGAAGCAAGGCAAAATATTCTTAAAATTCAAGAAGAAAATCGGAAAACCTATAATAAGAAGAGAAAAAGATCATACAAGTACAAAGTAGGAGAACTGTGTGCAATCAATCGCACGCAGTACGGAACTGGAATGAAGTTACGATCGAAATTCCTAGGTCCCTAACAAGTGACCAGTGTCAAGCCCCATGACCGGTACGATGTCGTCAAAGTCGGACAACACGAAGGTCCCAACATCACGTCCTCTGCTGCCGACTACATGAAACCGTGGCATCCCCACTATCCCGAGTCAGACGACTGACGAGTTATCCCGCCATCCGATGTTAGCACCGGCTTATCCCCTGCATGGTCCCGTGTATTGTAAGTGTGTTCCATTTTATTTCTTTTTCAGAGACTGTCAGTGCCTATTGCTTAATGTCATCCGAGGCCGTATGACAGCTAGGATGGTCGATCTATAGAAAGCAGAACTGAACTCTTAATTATGAACTGTAAACTTTCTAAAATGTTATCTGTAAACGCATATAATGTCTGGCGCGAGAGGGCGCCGCTAGCACAAACATTATCACGACCCCTCTACTCTGTTTTGGGGAGACCATTAAGACTCCCGCTTTGGATTCCGCCGTAGACGGACTACGATTTTTTTCAATTCTTTGTTAATAAACCTTAATTGTTTTTGTTAGTTACGATGGTCTCTAGTTAGTTTATGTTGTGGATGTTTTACTTCAACCCCGCGCCCCACACACACACACACACACACACACACACACATATATATATATATATATATATATATATATATATATACACACATATATATGTATATATATATATATATATATATACACTCAAGAGCTAAAACACTATGGCCACCCCTACATTTTGCAATGAATTCGCCTGGATGACATGGAAGGCCCGTGATCAGGTGGAAGTGGTGTTTTAACTGCTGCTGGAGAGTCTGAAGAATAATTCTTTCACTTACTTCTGTGTGTGATGGGAAAGGCTGCGGATCTAAGCGACTTTGATAGAGGGCAGATTGTAATGGCTCGAAGGCTCGGAACAAGTATTTCCGAAACTGCACGACTCGTGGGTTGTTCGCGACCTACAGTTGTTAGTACTTATGCAAAGAGGATGAATGACGGTGAAACCAGCATTAGACGACATGGTGTTGGACGTCCACACGCTATCAAAGAAAAAGGTCGTCGGAGACTGTCTCGCATGGTGAAGCAAAACCGGAGCCAGACATTGGCTCAGTTGACAGCCCAATACAATGCAGGGCCAAGTAGAATAGTATCGCAGCACACTGTTCAGCGGACACTGTTGGATATGGGGCTACGCAGCAAACGTCCCACTCGTGTGCCTTTGCTGACCAAGCGTCATCGTCAACTGCGCCTGCTCTGGGCCCGAGAACATCGCGACTGGTCCATGGATCAGTGGGAGAGAGTTGCCTGGTCAGATGAATCACGGTTTGTCATTCATCACGCCGATGGCTGTGTCAGGATACGCCGCCTTCCAGGCGAACTGTTGCTCCCTCAATGTACAGTAGGTCATACACAGGCCGGTGGTGGCGGTATTATGCATTGGGGGCCGTTCTCTTGGGCGTCTCTGGGACCCGTGGTTGTGGTAAAGCAGACCATGAATGCTACAGGGTATCTGAACATCATTGCCGACCAGTTGCACCCTTACATGGCCTCTGTTTTTCCAGCTGGAAATGGAATGTTCCAACAGGACAACGCCCCGTGTCACAAGGCTAAAATTGTGTTGGAGTGGTTCCAGGAACATGATGCTGAATTCCAGTTAATGACCTGGCCGCCTAACTCACCAGATCTCAATCCGATAGAACACATTTGGGATGTCATGGGACGGCAGCTCAGAGTTCAAAGACCACCAATTCGCAATATCTCGGATTTGCGTGACCGTTGTTTAAACATCTGGTACAATCTGTCTCTGGCCATCTACCAAGGACTTGTGGCATCTATGCCAAGGCGGGTTGAAGCTGTGTTGCGCGCCAAAGGTGGACCAACTCATTATTGACAGGTGGTCATAATGTTTTGGCTCTTGAGTGTATATATTCATATATATATTATATATATATATATATATATATATATATATACATAATCTTCGTTTTTCGAAAGAGACGGGAATAATAATTTTTAATTCAAGTTATTCAGAAAAAAATGTGGTATAATATGTTTCAAACGAAAATATCCCCCTTTGATGGACGAAACATAAGAAATGGGAACCATTTAAATGTGCAGGAAAGTCCCAGCTATCTAAAAATACTATTTTTTTTTATTATAATTTTTTTACAGCTGTAAAGAGTAGGAAAAAATGTGGATTTTGAATATCTGATTACGCCTATCGCCTTTTGAAATATGTTGGCAAGTGGTGATATATAACTTCGTTGGGGTCATCCATCGCAGTAGACGACAGTGGCCATTCCTATCTTCACCTGGAAACTCACCTGCTTGCTGGTATTCTCTAGATGAGTGCTCAGCACCTTTGGTTAAAAACATCTTAGGTCCTAAAAAAAGGTATCGTCTAAAGATTTATAGCCTACTAGCTGAATGCCCGTTCTTCGCTCCAAACCAAACCAATACATAGGTTAACACTTAGCGAAACCAACATGCTGGTTACCCAGCATCATTTAGTTTACTTTAAAAAACATCTAAATATAATTGACAACCATTACATAGGAATGAATGAACTATACAACAAAATCTTTAGCATCTATAAAGACTATAAACAATCTGTAATCGAGGTTTATAAGTAAATAATTGTTTCTATGTACCATAACGGAATACTTTATCAAGTAATTTTATTCATATGATGAGATGTAGAAAATATAATTTATTTCTCCCCGATAGCAATTTTTTTCTATTCTCAAAATATTTGTAAAAAAAATTAACTATAACTTTTCTCATAATAGAAAAAATATAGCGTTTTAAACAAAGTGGTTCTCCAGAAAGGAAGTAAACAGATATATAATGTAGACATGCATTATACGTATCTCCAAAAATATATTTCTGCGGAATTCACGTATCCTCAAAAATATATTTCTGCGGATCTCTATTCAAATATAAAAATATCTACGAGAGTAAAACAAAATGGATAAAAAGATGCAATACTGATAACTATCATGAGAAATATAAATTTTATGCTTTTTTAAAATTAAAAAATAGTTTTAGTTTCGTAGTTTGTAATGCGATTCGTGGGTTTTCTTTTGTTTGTATACTTTTACTTTGATATTATAGATAAAAAATATGTAACAGCTTCAGAAGACTTGACTTTTATTTTTCAATGACATTTAATTCAGTAAATTCTGGTGAAGTTTAAAACTTTCAACTTACTTTTTCTTTTACTTTTTAAAAATTCCTTGTACATTAAAAACATTCAAGTTGAAAAAGAAAATAAAGTCTTCTCTTTCATTTAATATTATGGATAAAATCTTGATTTAATTAAAAATTATTTTTCTGTAGCGAAATTCTTTGAGTCAAATATGAAAGTTTTAAGTTTTAGTACTTAAGAGTTTCCAAATATAGTAAGTTTGATAAGACAGATTTGAATTTTGAGTTTTTAAAGAGCCAGACACGCTTTGTACGTTAATAAAAAACATAAGATTATTAAAACAAAAAAAGAATTAACCTCTTACGTATTAGATTTCTTTTTTAAAACAGTTATTGATTGTAGAGTACCTTAATAAAGTGTAATACTATCAATTATATAAACCTAAAAAATCGTATATATTAAGAAACCACACGGATGCGGTGGCCCCAGTTGGCAAGAGCAACGGTCCAGTGATCTTAACGTCCCTGGTTCGATGTTCGTAGCTGCAAATACACCGCCGTGTTCACTAATAGTGCCCGGGGCACGTAAAATAGGTCGTGGCTGCAGTGTCCTCCAAGTTCTCAAATTTACCTCTGGAGGTGCGAGGGCAAGTGTTCTGGTCTCATCACTTGACTCGGTTCAAAATTATGGGACCGGTCATTTAGCCAAATCTGACTCCGACCCTTGTGGTGCTAATTCAAAACAGGAGCCGCCCCTTTCAGCCCAATAGCCTATTAGGAGCTGGTAAAGGGAACCTCTAATCAGTGGGTATTAGCAACAACAGAAACCACACATTTCTAATTCGTAGTCTTTCTTCTACAGTCTTTTGAATCGGTCTCGTGGTTTCTATAAAATTCCCATTAGTGTTTTGCTCCTTTTGGACATATTGTGTTATTTGAAATAAAGGGGCAGGAGGAAGAACTGCACCTTTGTAGCAAGTCTCATAAATTTTTGAACTGCAATCTGTATTACCCTCTGGTAAAGGTAAGTTGAATATTATTAATAACTACTTTAATTGTATTTGCTTGATGTGAACATTCTAAAAAAAGGGTAACACATTCTTATATCAATAAATTAAGCAAATGGTACTTAAAGATTCCAAATTTCCAATTATTGGTCATTCTGGTTCTAAAATTACTCTCGGTCACCGAGCGGGTGTAACTCACTTAGTAGAATACCTTTGACATTTTTATCAGAAGAGAATTTGTTAAAGAAAAAAAAATATAAAAAGATTTCTTTCCTCGGCAATAAACTTGAAGAAAATGGAGATGCGTCCAACCCGGTGCTCAGAGAATTATTACTGGTCTTTGAAATAACTGCCGTACAGATATAGTTCTGCATGAGGACCTTAAGTCTTCGCCAAAGAGTTTCAGATATGGATAATTGTATTAATAAACCTAGGCATTTTTGCCACAATAACCTAACAACTGGATTTATTTCCAATTCGAGTATTTTATCAAAAACGCAATGAAAAGAAAAACATCTCAGCTAATCTCAATTTGGGCTCAATAAACTACGATGTCGGACCATCCTTTTCTAATAGGTGCCTAGAGCTTACCAATACGCTTTTCCATGTTAATTACTGCGAAGATCTTATATGAAATGTTAATTAGAAAAGAAGATAATACTGAATTACTAAAATAACTTGCTCTCGAGGTTAGTAATAAAAACATTCCAAACGATGTATACTGACAACAGCAAACTAGATACGGGTAGAACCAACAGCGACATATGAGGCGTTGAAAGGCAAAGTGGTGTAAGTCACATTTTCAACTTTTTTCATTTGGGGGCAAATATGTAATCTCCATGTTCAATTTATAGTGTAATTCTAAATAGTTATTATTTGCAATATTGTAATAATTGTTATGAATTATAATTTGTTCAATTTATGGTGGAATATTTTGTAGTTTTTGCAGTTAAACTGTTTTGACTTACACCACTTGACTTACTGACTTACACCACTTTGCCTTTCACCGCCTCATATTTATAGAATAAATGGATTGTGATCATAGAAAACCAGAAATGAGGACCTTGATTTGATCTTTCAGTCAGATCATTTGGCTCTTCGATAGACTCTGAAATACTCTGTGTCATCCAAAAAGGAGCATATTTTGATTATGATCTATAGAAAAAAGGTCTTTAAAGCACCTCAAATATTGGCCTTTTATTACAGACAGACCTAGCCGGGATATTATCCACCTCACGCCTGGACTGGCGCAGAAGAGCTGTATTTGTTTGAAGTGGATAACTTCTCACTTTGGTTTATATGATAATGAGATAACTGATTTGCTGGCAAAAGGAGGTTGCGAGCACATCGCCCCCAACAAACTGATGCCTCACTGCAACGGAAATTTGATCCAGTTCACAAAACCTCAAACATTTCCCTTCCAGATATACTTGGTATTCTTCAAATCATCCTAGACTGCTATTACATTTTAAAGATTCACGACTACACCAGACTAGTCTATCAAGACTACAAAATGGCCATGCAAGACACACGACTTTTGTGAGAAGATTTAAGAACTTTCAAAAATAACCCATGCTCTTCATCTTCAGGAACTCTTTCCCATATTATTGAATGTATCGGTATTTCTATGGGCCGGCTCCTGGATGAGCAAGAGTTTCTCGCTGCCTGACTTATTCAGTATGGTGTTTCGGACATAGTCCTAGTTCAAGGGAATTAGTCACAACAAATAATATGAGATTTGAAAATAACAAATTTTGACTAATTTGAAACATTTCATTATAACATAAAATTAAATTTTGCTAAATGATTGTATATAAAAGCAGATTCTTTTTAGCAAACATAAAAGCAATTATTTTCCTTTTCAATGACTTTAGAAGCCGTCCCCAAGGCATACGTTTAGGGCATCTAGTCTAGAAAACCATAACAAATAATAGTTTTAATGGAAATTCTTTATATAACACAGGTAATGTGTTTCCTTTCGCTAGAGAATTTGTGCAAATATGTCCAGGGTAAATAACAGAAGACATTTAGAGAAAAAGGTAAACAGTATAATTAAGTTTCGATCGGTTTATACCAGAAAAAAATTAAAATCTCTCTACTATTATTCCCAAAAGTTCGAAGAATTTTGAGGTTTAAACAGTATAATAAAACAATTCAGGCGTTTTCCCTCTTTAAATATTCGAGAATCGCCTTTGATATCAGGTTAATTTGTATTTGCTGTGTCATGGACCATGAAAAAAAATTTAATGTGGGGAATAATAATGCAAAAATGAAAGAACTCAATCATCGACCAAGAGTAAATTTGATAAAACAATTTATTTTTAAATGGAAAGTACTTATCCTTTTTATATGAATGGTACAATAATTTGAATACCAATGATGTGTTAGACGTCTGAAACCAATTCATTAACTTATGCCCATCAAAGTGTTAAAAGGACGTATAGGACCGTAATATTTAATATACATGGATATTAGCTATGCTGGTAATCTACTGATCATTTAAAATCTACTATGGAAATAAACTCGGTGTGTTTGTGTATATTGATAACTGATAAAGTTTTTTTTTTCAAGTTTACCAAATGGTTTTAAGGATGCTATAATCTTTTATACCTTGGTATGCTATTATGTCGTTACACTCAGTTTTGAGGGTAATCTTTTCGAACATGACATTTTGGCTGCTGGGGAAATCTGATTGAAGTCCATCTAATTTAGTTTACACAATCCAAGTGGAAAACTAACAAATACAAATCACTGTATCGGTAAATATTCCACAGAATGTTTTTCTTTTATGTAGAGTGAATAAACAGCTTTCATTATGCACTTACAGCCTCCTCATTCAGAGCCAAACCAATATTATATGAAGTGCTAAATACTTAATGTATCAAATTATAGAACCTATTTCGGCGGTATCGGTGAACAGTTTTGCATTTATTTGGGGGAATGGTCCATGCAGGTAATGTGGGTAATGGCTGGCTATAACAATAAGTTTCTGAAATTGAAACTTTGGTAAATTTAGATATTTCTTTTGCCTGAGCCGTCAGTCGATATTAAAGCAAAGTTGGAGGTATAGGAATAATGCCCTGAACGTTAGGGTGCTTCAATTAAGAGAAGAAGCAATTTTTTTTTCAGTATTTTTAGTGGAATTTATTTGTGCGAATATTTTTCTAGTTGATTTTATGTTCTGTCGTAGTTTCCCTTCTTATTCTTTCGTAATCAGTAGAAAATCGTATGACAAGCGTGTTGATGACAAAGGTAAGATATTAAGCTGTAATTTCTGTTGGTGAGTATATCGCTTAATTTTAAAGATTTTTTAATCATATTGCACTTGTCTAGAACACAGAAAAGGCTGTTTTCAAGGCGACAAGTAGTCAGTCGTTTGGCGAGAACAGTGTGCACCACGAGTAGGCGACTGACTTCATCCCCCTAAAGATTAAAGATTTTAAGTGTAATTCTCTATTGAATAAGTCAGCAATAATTTCCAGCTCCTTGCCTAGAGCGGTCGGTGTGGCTTGCTTTAGACATGCGATGGGTCACGACTACTAACAGAGTCACCTGTAAGGAATGGGATTGGCAGATACAGATATAGATACCTGTCCTCTTCGTCACTATGGCTTGCCCATGACTGGAGAGCACCTCAGCACATGCCCTGCTGTTCTTGAATGTTACCCTTTATGTGTTACTGACAGAGCCTTTAACAACTGTTTTTATCGTTCATCTTAGTATTGGGCTGCTCATCCACTCATGATCGAGACGTCGGGGATGGGCATAGGACAAAAAAAATATTAAAGATTTTTAAACTGGAAGAAAAAAAATCAGTGGCTATTAAGTGTTCTTCCTATGTGTACCGTATTCTAAATATTTGAGTGTTTCTATAATTTCGACATTTGCTTGTACGTGATATGCCTCGGTAATTGCAAAAATATTATTACTGTTAATTACTTGAATCAATGAAAATTTTTTTATTTAAAGCATTTGAGGTCAATAAAGTTGCAAGTTGACACAAGTTGCAAATTTTCCTGGTGGCATTTTTACTTCTAGGGAACATTAGTAAATTTGAAACAATTTTATCTCGGTGTTTATTGATGTTTACGTAAGCATTAGTAGTAACATAAACAAGCAGCATCTATTACTGGTAAAGTGTTTTGAAATCCTTATTTTATTTAATTGAACTTTTGAGGCTTCTGTTTTTGATGTTCAAGTTGTTTAAGCATAGTTTCACAGCATAGGCTTTCAAATTCATGGGAAAATTGTATGTATGAAATAGCCCTTATGTGTTAGTTGTATTTGAAAACATTACTTTAATCCTATATTAGGATATTAGTGAACATAATCTTCAGTATAAAGAATTCCATTGAGTTCATTTCGATTTTGATGGTTTCTTCAGTTCTGTTTGACTTATGTATTGTAGTGAAAAGCGTATGCCACTCTATCATGAATTATAAATGTTATAAACTCCTTGTTATTATAAGAATTTTATACCTATCATTATTAAGACTTTAAGCTACAAATGATATCCTGAATTCTGGATTTAAAGCTGACGGAAGAAAAGGGTTTTTTTTTTCTCATCTACGATTTCCCCAGAAAAATCCTTACCTGATCTGGCCGTTATTAAGAAGTTTTGACATCTGTAAGCGTTTTGACAGGATTCTGTATATTCATAAGCTATACAATTCTCAGTACTTAGCATGGCTCAAGGCCTTCTCTAACAACTTGTTTTCTGAACTCAGTAGTAGTGATTGCTCCTTTGAGCAATTGGGGAGTACTTGAAACCTACTATTGAACCTCTTGACTATTCAACTTGGTCGACTATTTAACTGGAAACCTCCATTCCAATAAACACTTAAACTCTACACCTAAACTTCCACAAAGCACTTTAACATACCTATATCAGAATTTTTACTAATACGGTATTTATCAACTGAGAACAGTATAGCGTTTTTCGTTAAATTACGTATATTTACGACATACTTCAAATTTTGCTTTTTACAGGAGTACTCATGCCTTTGAGTTGCATATTCTTCTACCAATTTACGAGTTGCTTTTATCTAAACATTCGTATCAAATCTCATGCAACTTTTAGGTTACTACACTACATTACAAAACAAAATAGAGGCAAACAAAAAACGACGAAATTTAGGTCTGTGAATACGAAAGCATATAAAAGTTACTCTTTCCAATCCTTTTTGAAAATAATGAAAAATGGTTTGAATTTTACTCTAGTACTTTATTCCAAGTGTATTGCATAAAAATTCTTATTTTTACAATGTACATTTTCCATACTTCAAAAATGACGCAAGGTATCTAAAAACAGCAATTCTTATCTAAAAACATCAATTTTTGAATCGGTTACCATTTATAACCGAACATTTTCTGTCTCAACAAAACTATAAAAACATTGATTTACGCCAGACGTGTAAAATGTTTCATCATACATATGTTGCTAAATGAATAGAGTGGAATAAATCTGCAAGCAAGAAAGGGAGATTTAACTCACTGAAGGAAAATCTACCGATCAGAATAAGAGATTTAAAGATATCCATTTCACAAAAATACTCCAGTGTAAACAAGACGTTCTTTTCGGTATACAAAATGTGACAGACATCGAATATTTTCTATAAATGGAACATGAAGATCATTTAGAAATTTCTTGTTTTGAAATGTATCTTGAGTTCTTACATTCTTTTTCGAGGATATTTGGCATATGCATCTATAAAGAATAGCCTTGTCTCATTTCCAAGGTATGTCGTGAATACATTTCTTAGGAAATGAAGAAGGCGGAGAGAAGTTAAAGTTTATATGTTTATGGTAGTCTACGAATTTAACCAACTTTACAAAAATCGTATTTTAGGGTATTTTAGGATGGTGAAAGGAATATGAGTTTATGGTTATGGATGTTAATAATTTATGTAGCACTTTAGATATTTAACAGCAAGTAGCAAAGCAATATTGAAACGCGAATTTCTATCGCAGTTGAAAATATTTCATGTAGTAAATGAGAAAAATTTTAAAGTACATAAATTTGAGCACCTATTAAAGTACAATAAAGTTTAAAATATCTGCTAAATAAAATGAAAGGGAAATTAAATCATTTCCAAATTAAAACAAAGGGAAATTTCCGTGATATTTATATTAAAAAGAATGTGTGATGATTGATTAAAGTTTTCATAATTATCCCCATGACTGTCTAAATGAGTGATAATTATAAAAACATTGGTGCATTTAATCAAGAATATATACTACGGAGAATGACAAGGAAAAAATCTTTAAATGAAAAGGAAGATTATAAAAGTTTGAGATATTAAAACCGTTGTAAATAAAATCTACATAAGGACTCTTTATATACTTTTTTTTTATTTCTTATAGAATGTCTGTACAGTACCAGTAGTTACGTAAGTTCAAACAAAACTCAAGAATTTTTTTTTTTTTTTTTTTTTTTTTTGCAAACTGTTACGATTTTCAGCTTTACAGTGATGACCAAACGGTTTGTGCTTAGGTGTTTTCTTCTTAAGTCTACGGGTCACTGTAATGTGACTTGCGTGGGTGTTTGTGTTCGTTCAAGGAAAAAAGGCTTCAAACTATATGTCCTGATCTTACCAGCTCTCGAGTAGCAAAGAAAACCGCAGAATTTCGAGGGAAAAAACAATCAACCTGCCTGTAGCGTCTCACAGAGCTATACAGATTTTATTGTAGGATGAATTCATCTTGTGTCACAAATACAATTTGGCTACTGTGCTTTTAGAACATCGCTTCTTCCAAAATATAATCTTGCTCCCCTCTTGGTTCGATTTGTAAAAGTAACATGTTTCTCAGGAATAGTATTTTACATCTCCAGTTAAACTACAGAAATTGCTAACTACAGTTAAACTACAGAAATGCGAATACGTCTTAACTAAATATTATCCAATATTTTAGTCGAGATGGAATAAAAGTAATAAGGTAATTAAAGACAGCAGCTCGTGAGACTTATATTAGTCTACTCTATAAATGCCTAAAACGTAGTGATGTCTTTAAACAAAATGTTCAGTGCTGAGTTTCACAAAAAAAAAAAAAAAAAAAAAAAAAAAAAAAAAAAAAAAAAAAAAAAATTTTGGTGCTATGGATACCACTGAATTTCCCTAAATGAAATATTTTGCTTTTCGATTGTCTTTTTTCTCGTTATTTCTGTAGATTAAAAATGTGCTGATCTTTGGTGTCAAAGTTTCCTCGATCTAGCCCACAAGTGGCCTAGTAGTTTGTCACCATTGTGAATTGTCTCGCTTTGTTAAAATTGCAGTTTGTTTAGTCCTTGTGTTGCAAACCATATGACTGCGGTACACCAAATTTTTAACAACTCTTCTTTCAGCAATTCCTAAAATACACATGACCATTGGTAATTTTCGAGATTTCATGGAATTCATACCCTTATTTTAACATTTACCTGCCATATGGTTCTTACAATAAGACGATAGAAAAATGTCCCACATAAAATTTACTTAAGAATCTTATTGGTTTAGGATAGAGGTGTGCTGTTATATCGCTTCCTTGGAGCCTTTAGCTAAATTTTATAGATGCGCTAAATTATACTGAAATTTGGGACTGAAAAACTTCTATTACATTAGGTTTGACATCAGAATACCAGGGTTAAACAGTCTACTAAGTTTTACAATATATGTTCTCCATAATATGACCTTCCACTAACGAAGGGTTTTATACACAAAATGTATAAATTATATGATCCATAACCATGATTTTTGAAAAAAATCAGGTTATTGGATTAATATTCACTATAAATATTTTGAAGCATCACTAATTCGTCACTTCTATGCTAGCCAAGACTAACCTTCAGAAATTTTTTTGGGTTTTCTTTAAGAGAAAAAATTTCTAATTAATTTCCCTAAGATCAGAAAAATCTTAAACCACGTTATCTGTTCAGGTATTCTTTTGGCTTAGTGATTTTTCTTCTTTAATCATTATTTGAAACCTGTAGATTTCTTTACAGCTCTTTCAAACTATCCAATCAAACGTTTAGTCTATTTTAACATGCAAGGTGCTGTTGAACAATCAGTTATAATGTATAAAATCAATAAAAGCCCTTTAGATCTCAATTACTCATACGCATCCATTGTTCGGTCAGTTTAACATATTGCTATCCAAAGTAAATCTGTTATGCATTATAAACCCAATATAATATCTTTGCAGCTCTGTTAAACATTTGAGTAAAATGTTTGGTCATTTTAATATGTTGCTATGCAAAGTATAATTTATTATATAGTAAAAAATCAATAGAACTGCTTTACAGCTCTATTATACATGCATATAAAGTATTTTGGTCCATAAAAAATGTTGCAATGTTGTTGGAAGTAAAATCCATTAAATACTAAATCAATATAATTTCCTTATAATTTTCGTACAAACGCGTCAAACGTTTGGTTTATTTTATCATATTACTTTTTAATAATATATTCTTCACTATGGCATCAATATAATGATGTATCAACTAATGTGAATTACTTCTATTTAACTTATCTCACAATAATTATACTCTTATTAAAGCCCAAACAGGCCCTTCTCAATCTTAAGTAATCAATGACTACACTATCAATGTTGTAATAATTTCAAAATTCTCACTACAGTTGAACAAATTTGAAGGTCCTCTAAAAGTCTTCAAAGCATTACAGTACCACGAAACGTAATTAAGTCATTTTATCAGAATAATAAATGCTATACAGCCTAATACGTTTATAAAATGAGTCTTCCCCTGACAGCCGTATATTGGAGTAATCCATATTCCGGGAACATAATGAAAATAGCCCTAATTCTCGCACGCCTTGATTTGTGCCTTTCCAGTTTAGCCGGTGGCGGCAACTACGTTTCTGATACTAAACCGGAAGACCATGCGTCTGTTTAACACTTGAGTCTCAGATTAACGATTGCAAAGGGTTTCCTCGTCATGTTTTTATTTCGGGTGAATTATTTTCAAAAGGACTACATGCTAATTAAAAAACTAATTATATGTTTGTATAAGGGAAAAGCTTGAAATACTGTTTTTCCTTACTTTCAAGTATGTATTTATCTTTCTTAATAGTTCAAAAGATTTGATTAATAGCAAACTTGTGGCTATTACGGGAACGGTGGACATTAAAATTTATTTTTTTTTACTTTTCATCATAAAGATACGAAATTTTGTACATATATACATTTCACTATAAATAAATAGAATACCTTAAAAGAAATGTCCAATGTCATTATAATTTTAAGATTTTTTTAAAAATTTGAAATATATAAACAAAATTTTAAAATGCTCCTTGCTACTTAATTTTTGAGATATTTCCTCGATTTTGCATTTTAATCTCTTTAAACTGAGAGATTTTTTTTCTGAATTCCATCCCGATTTTCATAAAAATTTTGCCTTTTGAAAAGTTATAAATCAAATTTAATTACCTTAATGAAGTCGAATTGTAAAATGCATACCCAGTTTTTTTGTAAATAGCATCATGATTCTTCCTTATCAATTTCATGATTTTTGAAGAAAAATTAAGTAGCATGGAGCATTTAAAAAATCTAAAAACCTTGAAAAATCTGGTTTGAGAAATACAGATTTAAAATTTATTACTACACTTACCCATTATAAATTACTTTGTAGAAACTTCATAAATGATTTTTTACTTGAAAAAAATTATTTTAGTACTAATAATCTACAGAAATATATATATTATTTACAATAACACAATCAGTATTACAATGACGAGATTTGCTGAAATAAAGGTCCACCGTTCCCTTAACTATGCAATATCAGTGGATTTATACCAGATGACTTTTTATACATTCATTACTTTTTGGCACTATTTAAAATTATGGCATAAAGTGCAATAGAAAAATTCTTCTAAAATTCTTAATATTTTTCAAATGGAAATTGGGATTTCTCAGTTGAGACAATGCCTTACTTAATATACATAGCGTACGTGTGCGTTGAAACTGTGATCAGAACAACGGGGAAAAGGGAAATGCAGAAAACTTTTAAGGAATTTTTGAGTTTAGTCATATCATGTCTTTAAAAAATTGGACCGATGTTATTATACAACGAAAGAATTAATTTTGAAAGACAGTTTTTTATCTTAAAGATAAACATACCTTAGAGCTGGAAAACATTGCAAAAAAAAGTAAAGAAAACACTTAAAGTTAGCAAAATAAATCTACATGGATCCCATCTTTCTATCCAGTGATTATGTTCTTTGTTTTACCATCTTTAAAGAATATATTTTAAGGGCGACCTTCATCTTTGTTCTAGGTGCTTGGTGGGCTTTTAGTTACTTCACTCTGTAAGCATTTATTTTTTTATTGTTCCTTTGTATTAGTAAAACACTGAGAAAATTCGAAATTGTCTTTAATGTAAGCTTTAGAAATAATCAGCTTCACAGTGCGGAATAAAAGGGAATAAAACAAGCTGGTGAAATGAAATTACTTTAACTCGGAAATCAATTCAAGTCTCTTGGAATCGCACAGATTAATCTTAGATATACCAATCTGACTCCTTTTGCAGACTTCGGATATCTTTTGTGGGAAAATATTCTCAATATTCTTGTGGAGTTCACCATTCAAAAATTTATGAAGTGGGGAGAATCACGTAATTAAAATCCAATTTTCACGAATGAGTAATTAAGCGTTCATCGGAAAGCCATCAAAAAGTCTTCAAAAATTGTTATTCTTCTTGATAACCTCCTCTGATAATTTCAAAGGAGCGTAGAGTAACAAGATTGCATTATTGATTTCCCTAATGTAATTCATGCATGTGGAATTAATAAAATAAAATGCGACAAAATGTATTGTTGATATTTGTACTATCACAATATTTCTTTACATCCTACCAGCCATTAGGAGTAAAACCAAATCATTAAGCTAATTTCCAACAAACGTTTTTTTATATACATATACTAGCTGAATATCCGTGCTTCGCTACAAAGTATATTATTACAAAGAAAAAATAATGAAATTGCTTTTTAGAGTATTTCCCTATAAACAATATTTTATTTTGTTTCTTCATTGGGCGGAACTAATATTACCAGACTCATCCGCGAACTTATGCTTGAGCAAGCTACGTAAGACTGACCGTGGGAGAAACAATTTCCCCTTAAATCTACGTCAGCGTATTTTAAAGTTTGGCATTGAGACTTATTTATCGTCATGGCGAAGCATACTTTGAGGGGAAATTGCAGTTTTATATGTAGGTTTAATTTAATATCCATAAAACATACTAATTTGAATTAAATTCTTAAAAAACTTCCATCTCAATTAGTCTAGTGGTTAAATTTTATCTTTACTGTATTTTAATATTTTTTTGTCAATTTATTTCGTTGCTATGCACATGACACAAAATTAATTTAAAGTATCACAAAAAAAAAAGAAATCACGTGATCAACATTTAATAAATTAAATTCTAAAAATTAATCTTAAAAAATTCACCAAAAATCAGAAAATGGAGGTAAGTATTCGAAAAATATTTCCTTTTAAAAGAATTTTTATGCTCTTTCTCGTGATATAAATTTTATAACCCTCAGATTATTATTTTAAATACAAACTTTAAAAAAATTACAAAATCAGCTTAAAAATTCAATTTAAAAAATCTAACGAGAATTTTTCAAAAATCTTTCTTAGTGCCCCCCTACACTATAAGAAGAATAGCCATGCAAAATTTCAGCCCTTTAGGTCCAGCGGTTTGGTCTGTGCGTTATCTGTCAGTCAGTCAGTCAGTCTCGGAACTGTTTTATATACCGGGTGGTTATAATTAAACTTCCCCTATAAACGGCATCCTACAGCAAAAACGGGTGGACGGAATGCAACGAAATTTTGTATATGGGCTATACACGAGATGCGCTCATGGAATTTCGAAAAAAAAACACTTAGTTCCAAAATGTCCACCAGAGGGCACCTTTTCGGGAAAAACATGAAATTTAACACAATAAACGACCAAAAAGGAATACAGAAACAATGTTAACATTTATTGACTAGTTTCTGATCACCTTGTCATCGAACCACATTAAGTAAAGGTAAGGGAGAAACAAAAACAGTTCAGTTTGCAGGAACAAGAACAGATTAGGACGAAATTGCACAAAAGGAGCAGTTGTTAATCGTGTCCAGGACGATGTAGGGAAAGCTGCTCCACGTGACCACCTTCATTCACCTGCAAAATATCAAGTCTATGGACAGTGTGTTCAACAGCAGATCGTAACTCATCAGTTGTGAGGCTTCGCACATGAAGCGTTATGGAGTTCTTTAAGTCATTCAACATCGCAACACATCCACGATACACCATACTTTTTAAATAGCCCCATAACCAGAAATCGCATGGAGTTAGATCCGGCGAACGTGGTCCTCTTCTGCAATTTCGTCCTAATCTGTTCTTGTTTCTGCAAACTGGACTGTTTTTGTTTCTCCCTTACCTTTACTTAATGTGGTTCGATGACAAGGTGATCAGAAAATAGTCAATAATTGTTAATATTGTCTCTGTATTCCGTTTTGGTCGTTTATTGTGTTAAATTTCATGTTTTTACCGAAAAGGCGCCCTCTGGTGGACATTTTGGAACAATTTTTTTTTTTTCGAAATTCCGTGAGCGCATCTCGTGTATAGCCCATATACAAAATTTCGTTGCATTCCGTTCACCCGTTTGCGCTGTACGATGCTGTTTATAGGGGAAGTTTAATTATAACCACCCGGTATATAGACAATTAATATGCTATAGCAAAAACTTCCTAAATACGTCAAGAAATTACACGCATGTTTTATTTTCTTCTGTGTTGTTGCGAATCTTGAAATCAATATTAATAAAGCCTATTCGCTGACAGTCTGTGTCTAGTATAATCAGCATTTGGCGGCCTTGCCTTACAAATCTGAACTAAAACTGAAACTGATGTTTAAGCGCTGTTTAAGATTTGAAGCTTATTTTTGGTCTGCGACTTCTGATAATTAAACATCATTAAGCTAATTTTTAGTTGGTTTTTAGGAAACACGCATGCTACTTAAAATACTAACACAAACATCCTAAATGAGTAAATTAGTTACTTTTGTATTTTATTTTCTTTTATGTTGATACGAATCTTGTAATGAATATTAATAACCCTTTTCCCTAATTTCTACGTCTCCAGCCGAACTATACATTAAAGGACTGATATTCACACTACACATCTGTGCAAATAATTTTTATTCGTCTGTAGAAACGCTGGTAAAGCTTTGCATCTTTTCTGCTACGTGAGAAAAGTAAACACCATTAAACTAATTTTCACTATGTACCTTCAGGATATATTTATGTGATTAAATATATTAGCACAAGAACTTCCTCAGTTAAGTCAATAGCTTAACGTCGTATTATATTTCCTTATACGTTGTTACGAACGCGGTAATGAGTATTGAAAAGGCTTTTCCCCAATGCTTTGCGTCTAGGAAAATTATCAGCTGGCGGAGTTCTAAAGACTTTCTAAAAACAGTATCCGTTGGTAGAAATCTGGTTAAGCTTTGCAGATCTTATGTTGCTTTTTTTTTTCTTTGACATGTGTGCAGGTATATATAATCTACATTAAGTCGAGCAGAGCTTCAATAGATACACATGTTCACGAGATTCTATTCCTCTGCGGGGTTTTTCCTGCCTTTGAGAAATTTGTGACAGCATTTTTAGAGTCGCACCTCAATGGGTTATTTCCTTTCTCGAGGACGTGTGATAGGGCTCCTATGCTCTATCTACAAATAACCGCATAGATTATTTTCTTATAAACTACAAAAGATCATTTTTTATTTCTAGTACACCCTTTTGAAACGCGGTCACATTGAAGAATGACGATACTCTGTAGTCCATTATTTTGAATTTAGTCTTAACTCTCTATGCACGGTGGGGTCGGATATGACCCATGGGTGTGTTTTCCCCCTCCCGTACTCTCCCCTCTCATTGCAAGAGATCGAGTTGACAAGGAACCCTATCAGGCGGTCTTACACCAGGTGTTGGAGCGTTTGCAGTCATAAGTTTGCAGTAAATATGAGTGGCTTTGTTAAAAAATTTATTCATGATCACTAGTCATTTTATTAAATTTTAGAGTTTTAATTTTTTCTATTTATTATTTCGATTTTGAAGGCTAAAAATGGCAGAATATATTATTTTTTACATTTTTGTGCTCGGAAATTTGGTTCAGTAACTTCTAAAACTAGGTACAAGACTAAATTACATATTATGCCTAATATATACAATATTCTATGTAAATGTCAGAGAGATTTTCTTTGTTTAGCAAAATTACAATCCGTTGGTCTTCCACAAAAAGGTTTTTATTTCATTTAAAATATTATCAGTAAATGTTATTATACAACAAAAATTCTTATTGTGTATTTATTTCTACAAAAAATCTCATCAAAAAAGACATCGGGAAGTATCCGACCCGACCGTACCATCTATTTTGTCTCAAACCACTGTACCGTTAGAAGGTTGAGATATACAGTGGAATCTCGATCGATCGTTTACGGATCCATCGTTTTTCCGTATGTGTCGTTCATTTTATCCAGACCCAACAATCATATTGCTTTGTTATGGTCCCGCATTGATCGTTCATTTCAATCGGTCCCTTGAAAAACGATAGATCGAGATTCCACTGTATATATCATTAATTTAAATTTAGTTTTAAGATATCTATCTGTTTTGTAGTGAAAATATTAAATGTATATTAATATTGTTGAAAAATAGGAAAGGAAAGGTGTTTGAAAAATAGAGATTTCCAGCCATTGTAAAAAAGATACCGAAGCGAAAACTCGCATGTTTGGAAAGTTCAAAGATCATATGATTAGTCCACACAAAATTCAAGAGATAGTATCCCTGAAATGAAATTCCTAGCACTCACATTTAGGATGCTACAAAGGTACGCCTGTCAAATTGTAAACAGATTCCTATCTTGTTTAATCTGTAATTGGAAACTCTTTTAGTCAGTCAACACTTGTTACAACTCCTACAATGGAGAAAAACGAGCTCCTTGTGTTTATAAAACATTACTTTTGAAGAGTCAAAAAGGTGTAAGAAACGAAATCGCCTCTTGTTAATTATTTTGGCTAATCTTCACCTAAACGTAGAATAATTTGTAAGTGATTGTTTTTTAACTTTCGTTGCGGTTGAATAAGCACAAGTGACAGTCAACGTTTTTGGTCATACTGCTGAGGTGACTACGTTACCCTTACCAGTGATCTTCAGAAATGTGGAAATCAATTCTGTCGCACCCTGTATCAGCCCTTAAGGTGATCATGTAAGAATTAAATAAAACCTTTTTAAATAACGTCGTTTTCATTATTTTTTCAGGGACTTATCAAGTAACCATCATATAACCAAGGAGGACAGAAATACAACAACAAACATTAAAAAATAGATAGTATAATACTTAACAAATTGTATGATTTATTGATACTGGAATTGTTTTGTTCAATCACATTAGCATATACAGTAACCACCGCTTATCGTGATCAGTAGTTATAGGAATCAACCGTTTACAAGAATCAATATCGAGAAAACAAAAACAAATGCATTATTTCCATGTAAAAATTTTTGCTTTAAAGAATCAATCCACCGGTTTTAAGAATCAGTTTACACTCTTCGCTTTCCTTTCATCTTTCCATAAAGGCCACTTAAACACTCAAAAGGCACGAAGTTCTTTCTTTATTTTTTAAAAGAAAGATTGATAAGATGGAATGGAATATAGTCGTAAAATTCATCCCTTTCTTTGTTAGACATAACATAATAGTTTCCCCTTAAAAGCTTTAGCACAATACTGACCTATTAGCTTGACCCAGGGGCATCTTTACCCGTCCGGGTCTGATCTCACTTTTCTCCACTGCCAAACAAAAATAGGGACTCTTTTTTTCCCACCTCCCACATCCTGGTTGCGGCTTCCTGGACCCTGAAACACATAAATCTTCTGCGAAGCGTCCATTATCACTTAGGCAAAAGTGACATTAGTAGATTCAGCACGTTATCAAACCGTGAAACGTAAGCTAGAAGGTGAATCTTCGTCTGAGACTATTTGTTTTGACAGAGGTATAAACAGCCTCCTGAAATCTTCATTACGTCAAACTACCATAGAAAACATTTTCTTGCCCCTTCCTGTTGTTGAAATGTTAAAACTGTTAAGCAGGTATGTGGTAACAAATAATGGATTTCTTTCTTCTCTTACTATAATCATGTGTATCTACTTATAGGTCTATAAATTAAGTTGTATTTTTAAAATTATAAAAAAAAATTTTAATAAAAGATAATTGACGTAAATTAAGGAGTATTTTATGGTAAATTATCTAATATATGTATATATAGGTGTGTGTGTGTGCCTGTCCAAAAACCTAAATTTCGGCTATAAGAATCAACCGCTTATAAGAATCAAAAACAGTAATAACAAACGTGATTCTTATAAGCGGAAATCACTGTATTCATTATATGCCACTGATGATGCATATTGTTAGTTATATTGAACTGTATTTAAAAAGAATTGGAATATAAATTAAACGGAGTGTTATAATTAAGATTATAAAAATTATATGAATTTCATTCCATTAATGACAAAATTTATTTAGTTAAAAATGTCAGACAAATTGTAATTTGTCGAAATATTTTTATATAAATTTAGTAATATTGTAAGAGCATTGCACATATATTGTCTATATGCATATTGTAAGAGCATTGCACATATATTGTCTATATGCATTGCACATAGGATAACTTATGCTAGCAAATTAAAATATCATTTGCAGCTTCGAAATCATTTTGATTATTAAATTGAAATTTATGGTCATTATAATAATTAAACAAATTAAAAATTATAAAATATTATACTTTAGGAATTAAAAGTATATAAATATTTATAAACATTTATATGAGTTATTATACTTGTTAAAATAATACGTATGGAATTAAAAATAGAATGATAAAAATTTAATCATTTGTCATTTGTAGGGACGTTTTATTCTATGACCGTAAAAATTTGTATCATATCCATTCCACACTTATATCGTAAACTATACTGAAAGTCAGAAATTTTATTTTATAACTCATTTTATATATTCCTTCTTTGAACTCTTATATTCAATGAATTAAAATATAAAAATTAAATAATTTTATGATAAATAATAGGTAAATAATTTTATTCTTTATACAGTCATTTTGAGGGTGCTTACACACGATATTTCAATTTCGATAGCAAAATTTTGATTACTGCTAACACGTTTTAGAAAATTAATAGTTGAAATCTTTCCTCCAAGAAGTTTTCCTTACACAGCAAAGTGTTGCATTACAGCATTTCTTAAAACAGATTCCGAGAACGGATTCGTTAGATCAATGAAATATGCGCAGAAATTGAATCTTTTTCTGTAGGATACATTCTCCCCTCATCTTAACGTATCACGGTTGAATAAATTCAAGACGTTTCAGAAAGTTTCATTTTCTACTAGTGGAAACATTCCGCCTATTCGGGAATAAAAGGATTTCATCGGAGGTATGTATCTAAGCAGAAATCACACATACACACGCAAGCAAGCATGCATTCCATTATGGTATTGAAAGCTCCGGCTTTATCATGGAATGCGGGGATATAAGTGCCAACGCAGGATTCATTAAAAGGAGGATTTCACTGAATGCTTGGAGTTTCTTACTCGGATATTTTTCTAAAAGAGATTTGTTGCAATCCGGGGAAGATGTAATCTTCAGATCATGAAAGTAAAACGCTAAATATTCGATATTTTTTCTACTATTTAACATGTCAAAATCATTAATCTTAGAATGTGGCTCTTAGAAAGTTTTATTGCTGATCTCAGAAACGATAGGGTGTTGTCTCGGAGAGTAATTTCTTCACATCATAAAAATTGTACATCGTGAGAAACGATTGTAGTCACTTCGACAAGGGAATGACTAGAAATACTTAATCCTTCTTAAGTTTATATAATCCACCTTAAGTTTATAACTCATAGACAATTTAAATTTATACATTATCCACCCTAAGTTTGTAAATTCTCCGCCAAAAGAGCAGCTATTTTATAAAGGAGGAGCATCAAACTTTTAGAAACTCGAAGGTTTAGTATCTCTTGTTACATGGCATAATAATTATAAGCACTATGCTAAACTTAAACTACTTTTACCACAATGAAAATTCTCTTAGGATATTTCTTTGAACTAAGTTTTTCAGGCATTGGATGACATTAAAATTAAAAAGTAAAATCCTATCGTTGATAGAATCTTAACTGATATTTTAAATTTTCATATCAGCTAACACATACAAGGGTTCTTTTACAGATATTCCTCGACTTACGATCGCATGACTTACGACCGCTCGCCCATACGACCGAAATTTATTTATTTATTTTTACTTATTTTTATCTTTTTCTCAAAAATATTGTTCCTTGAATCTACAGTACATACCTATATGTATTACAGGACTATTAAAAACTACCTTGGATAACTTTGTTAAAAAAAACTTTCAACGTATCTACTGCCGCAAATTCTGAACCATTGGAGTGTACTAACATAGTAATAAGTAGTGATGGCGCAGAATAATTTACTTCTTCTGCATAAAGTACAATGCATTTTGAATTACGTATGTATGTATGAAAGTAAAATATATATGTATGTACATATACAAAAAAAAATTTTTTGAAACTCTACTTACGACCAAATCAACTTACGACCAATGCCTCGGTCACAATCTCGGTCGTAAGTCGAGGAATATCTGTACACTGTAAAAATAAAATGTTGCTTCAGGTCAAGAAAGCTACCTATTTCGGGTGTAATGTTTCTGGGCAGCGAATTTACCTGTTTGGAGAATCCCACTTTTGAGTGTTAAACATTATTTCGTACCTTTCTAGTCATACTTCCGGTTTTTGTTATACAAAGTGCGACAATTAATATAGGAGACTGGAGCAATTTAAAAAAATCCAAGACACATTTCTGGGAAAACTGTTTAATAATTTTTGAGGCAGGTACCTCCTGAGGCCTCACACTTACAGCAGTTTTCATACAAGTTTTGGAAACATGCTTTAAAATCCTTCTTAGCGCTTCCAAGTTCGGCTGTGACGTTCTATTTTACGTCCTCTATATTCTTAAATCTGTGTATTTGCAGGCTCGTTTTTATCTTTTGGAAGAGAAAATAGTCTATTGGAGACAAATCTGGGGAATAGGGAGGGTGATAAAGCTCTACAATTCCTTTACTGGTTAAGAATCCTTTGACAAGCACTGCTGTGTGTGGCCGGGCAATATACTGCAGTAAGAACAAAACTGCCTTTTTTCATGAAACTGTGGCCTTATTCGATGGATTCTCTTAACCAGACGCTTCAAAACCTCCTTGTAGTACCCCTTGTTGACTGTTTGTTCAGGCTGAACAAACCCCTTATGGATAATGCCAATGCTGTCAAAGGATGTGATGAGCAAGACTTTAGCTCTTGACTTTTCAAACTGGAATTTCCGTTTCTTTCGGGAATGTTGGGGACCACTGTTCCATGCTCTATCGTTTGGTTTCGGGGTCATATGGATAGCACCAGGTGTCGTCCCCTGTTCACAATTGACACGAGATAGTCCATCATCACCATATGCTTCATTATGAAGCTGTAAGTTTCCGTAGTAATTTTTCCAATTTTAAAACAGAATTTAATGTTCTCCCTTTACTCCATGTTACACATTGGAACATTACGTAATGACTGAATTCGGTTGAAGCACGAGATGCACGAGGCAGGCGCAACTTAAGGGGACTCACGACCCTTAAATCGAGGAAATAAGGATTATTTTCATATTTTTGTGACTCTTTGTAACTATTTCAATTTACTCCCAAATTTTCCAAATTTTATGTATATGATAAATTGATATATTTATTTTAATAAACACATTTTCAACTCTCAAAATAATTTTAAGTAATTTTTTTTCAAATGCTTTAGATATACCTTGTTTTTTAAGTATTTTCATTGTATACTGGCTTGCGCACAGAACTATGAAATTAATTTTATACTTAAATATATAATTCCTGTTTTATATTTAAAATAAATAATTCAAAATACGATTGAACATAAAACATTCAACATTAAAATATTTTAAAAATTTTTTAAAACCGCTCAAAATATACTTAAAATCTCCTTAAATTTTTGCATTAATTTGCCCCTGAAAAAATAACAAAATGTGCTGTGATTGCAATAATTCTAGCTCAGACGCAATAAAATAACATAATTATGCAGTGAAAAAAATTTCATGGAACTATGTTTCATAGTTTTTGAGATATCAGTTGCGGAATGATGCAAAATTACATTTTGAGAAAAATGAGTTTACAATTTTTCTTACCATAAACTTGATCGGTAATTAAATAATTAGAGTATCAATATCTCCGGAACCAAGCGGAATATTTTCATGCAGTTTGCTTTATTTTGTTCAGAAATGATGAGGTTTTAACATATATATTTTTTCAAAAAATCGAATGTTTTAAAGATTTAAGGGTAGTGAGTCCCCTTAAACTGTTCTAACCGGTTCTAACAGGTTTTGACTTGTTCTTACTTGTTCTAACCCGCATCGTCATAGTCGATCATGCTTGAACGCGTTCAAAGTAGCGTCCGTCTCGTTTATTAATTTTCGCACTTTGCATACCTAAAAGAAAATGTCATTTTTACAGTGTAGGCATTTTAAACACAATAAAAAAAATTCCCGTAAAACCTACCTTTCATCTGACATTTTATGTCTTAAACATAATCCACCTTAAGTTTATAAAACATAGGAAATGTAAGTTTATATATAGCATAGTAAGAAGTTATTTAGGGAAAAAAATGTGATCCACCAAAACAGCTAATTTATAAAGTAGGAATCTCGAACTTTTAGAACCTCAAAGTTTTAGCATCTCTGTTATATGCCATAAGAATTACGTAATTTGTTAACCAGCATAGTAACTTTGGAGCACAGTTATAATTAGATTGATCTTGTCATTCTGTACTATAATGCTTAGAATATTTTATGTCACGGCTCCCTTTTATAAGTTTAAAGTTGAAATTGAGTTTGCTTATAGGATTATATGGCAAAATAATATACTGTTAGCTTATATTTACTAGATTATCACGTTAAATTACATATATTAGAGTTACACTGAAATGATTATTTCTCGTGGAGAAGTTGCAAGCATTATAATTTAATAATAATATTAACTTTTAATTGGGACTCTACAACAGTTAAAGACACTAAAATTATAGTTGTATTGTTCAAATGTTCAATCCTGTTAAAAGCAATCCGAATGATTAGAAAATGCTATATTTGATTGTACAAAATTGAATCAAAAACTCGCTCAGTAACTAGCCAGTTACTTTTATAAACTTCCAGTCACGTCCGTACTGGTCTTAAAATGACCTAAATATTTAAATCATAAAATATGCATCATAAAACGTATGTAATGGTTTAAAAATTATAAGTGTAGCAGCAACATTTATTTCGTTCCTTTTGCTGCTTTTTGTGCGTTTAATAAACGAACAAAATTTTATAATCTCTTCTGCTTTACCAGAATTTCTAAGTTTATTTTAGTACTAGAATAATCCTCAAGCATTCCTTTTTAGCGTTTATCATACAGCATGAAGTATGTCTGCTTTGCCTGAGCTCCAGTTTTTTCCCTTATTACGAAAGAATTCCGACTTATTATTTCGCTGGGCTAGATAGGTTCTGTCGCAAAATTACTAAAGCATAAGTATTCCTCATGCATTTTCCTCATTCATTTAGCTGACGTTTGTTGAATATATACTCTTCCTTTGAGTCTTTTAGTAACATCATAAAGCTTACAAGATAGCGAGTAGGAAATTGTTTGGACTTAACTTTAGTCATTCTCGGAAAAGAATAATTATATCTCCTAGAAGAAATCATCCTACATTCAGGCATAATTCTAAAAAAAATTGGAAGATATGTTTTAAGATGCGGTCACACGTAAAAATTCTTACAAATGTAACTAAAATTGGAATCACAATTTTGAAACTTAACCGCCTTAAAACATAAAAGTGTACTACACTCTTTGAATCTATAAATTAAATTACAAGTAGAGAGTTGAAATCTATTTTTTATTTTTACTTATAAACATCCAAATGTAAAATATACTGATGCATTTCATTACATACACTAAAAAGATCATGAATCATGTGTGAACAGCATCAAATTGAGTTTAGAGACTTTTTCAAGCAGTCTTGGACTATGGTTTGTCTTTTATTCTTAGCCACTCGGCAAGTCGCATTGGGGAAAAAATTAACATCTAAGTCTCCTACTGAAAAGTGAAATTTAGACGCACTCATTACTGTAAATTAACTAAAATAAGTGTTGTCTAAAAGTTAAAAAAATTTTACCGGGAGAATTTCCTTATGGGAAAACACTTTCTTCCATATTAACATGAGGACTGATGACCGAAAAGGTCAGATGATGTGTCAGTTTAATAACAAAATTTATATTACAAAGGATAATAGAAAAGCTCAACAACTCCATCTCACCTGGCAAAACTCACGGTCACAGACTAGATGTCATACTATTTAGAAACTCAATCTAAATCAATTCCTCCTTTCTTTCAAATAACCGCAAATCTCTCTAGATCTCACACTTCTATCCCCCGTTCTTCGTGTGCGGTCATCATCAAGCTCTGTTCTACTCAAGCTATGCCTCTCACTCTTTTTTTCTTCTACTCTACGTACAAAAAATACACATTACCTTCCTCCAGTTACATTTTAACCACAATAGTTTAAATTGTTCTCTCGAGCTTAATGTGACAGTTATCTATGCTCTACTACGTGTCGGAAATAGAGAAAATTTACGATTAAAGAAATCTAAAAGTAAGGCAATAGTTCACAGCAAAACCACTGAAACAATAAAAAAATTTATATCAACGGTGAATCAAACACCAATCTTAGAACCATTTTGAGGGTTTAGCAAATGTTGTTTATTAAAGTAATTAACCTGACAGCTTGAAACTGTTTTAGAAAATACGTAACTTAACCAGAAAATGGTCAACATCTTTAAAAAAAATGTTGAGAATTTGTTTAACCGTTTTCAATCAATTACCCTTGATGTTGCATTTTTGTTATTGCCTTATAATTTTCAAGGTTTAAAGGAATATTTCAAGGTTTAAAGGAATATTTCTAGTACATACCCTTACATTTATCTCTTATTGTTTTAGCTGAGGAAACACATCCTTAGAATATACCTTTTACATATAAATTTATTCGCAAACTTTATCGAATTAAACTTTTACAGATTTATAATGGTCATTACTGCTTGAAGCTATTTTCCGGATAAACCCCGGAGTTTCTCTCACATACGTCACAAAATAGCTCGTCTATTTTCTCTCCCCAAAAACATGGGGCTGGAAAGACATGGCACGATCTCCGATTTCTCCGGGTACTGGAAAAATGAGACACGGAATATTTCCGAACCTTTGCATGTTATTGCAAATTAGACACTGGTCGTAGTCGTTATTTGGGTAGTACTTGTGTTAAAGCGAATAGTAAATATATAGTCAAGTTCAGAATAACTAAATTCAAAAATGCCTACAGGATTCATGGCGGTACTAACACAACTGCCATTCCGAGATCAAAGGGGTTGCGATTAAATTTTCGACACTCTAATTAAATTCGTGAAATTTCATTGTTGTTATATATATATATATATATGACCAGCATAATACTCGTACTCCCTATGAACTTGTTCCCATAATAATTAATCAAAATCTATGCAGTCAATAAACGTAGGACTGTGGTAATTAAATACAATTAAAATACATCTAAATACTTTATTTCAAATATTATTAATTAACCCGATTCAATCCAAGCCAAGTTTTTATCTCTCATCCTCGTGACACGCGACCGTACAATCCGAATTCTGAAAACGCTCTGTATACCCTTTTTGTTTCATTTAGGCGCAAAACTTATCGGGCATGCTCTGTGACATTCATGGAATGTTCCAGTGGTTTCCACCTGATTGCGTTATAATTTTACTCCGCGCAAAACCCGTACTTGCTCTAAAAATAGATTAGCTCGCTCGAACTTCATTCGCGCGACCCAAGGTTACATCTCTCAAAACGGGGATTCTGCTAAATCTGGATCCGCTCACGCCTCGCTAGTTCTATGCTGTATGAAACTAGTGACGTTTGCGCCACAAAATTAATCTATCCTGAACCCCCCTTTAAATTTTAACTTAATTATTTTCCCTCTTAATTAATTCTTGACATATATATATATATATATATATATATATATATATATATATATATATATATATATATACTCACACAAGTGGTTATCAGAATACAAGACAGATTTTGTGTAACATATTACAAGTACATTCCGTGTTTATACATATTTTATATTGCTTTGTGACATACAATCTCCTTAAACATTTTTTGCAATAATCTACGTTTCATTGGTCATGTCAATCATAAGATCAAATACAGGCACTTATTTTTCAAATCGTCAATAAGTAAGTAGATTGTATTTCCCTGTGGCCAAACGAAACATCGTGAAAATATGCTTGAGATAACTTTATGTATATATATATATATAGAGAGAGAGAGAATACAACAGAATACAAGACAGATTTTGTGCAACATATTACAAGTACATTCCGTATATATACATATTTTATATTGCTTTGTGACATACAATCTCCTTAAACATTTCTTGCAATAATCTACGTTTCATTGGTCATGTGAACCATAAGATCAAACACAGCCACTTATTTTTAAAATCGTCAATAAGTAAGTAGATTGTATTTCCCTGGGGCCAAACGAAACATCGTGAAAATATGCTTGAGATAACTTTCTTTTACTATTTAATCTCAAGCCACAATGCTTCATATTGAAAAATACTAAACTGATAACAATAATTCAATTTTATAATATTAAGAAGCAATACTTCATGTTACATATAATACACATCCCTTACGTGATAAGCTTTAATGTAATAAGTGGCAAATATAACGTATCAGGGTTTGAGGTGGCCTTGTGGTAACGTGCTGGTCTGAGGGTGCTGGGATCGAATCTCAGCACGCCATTAAATACCACCGTGTCTAGGCCGGATATGGGCACGTAGTTGTTATTGTTGCTTATGCATGTGCCACTTGACCGACCACATTATCCGATCAAGTCCCGAAGGCTATGGTCGATGAAGGCGCGGCTCCTGTTTTGACTGGCACCACTGGGATCGGAGTCCGACTTGGCCAAAGAACCATTCTCGTAAATTTGAACCGAGTCAAGTGACGAGACCAGAACACTTGACCCCGCACCTCCAGAGGTAATTTTGAGAACTTGGAGGACATTGCAGCCACGACAGATTTTACATGTACCGGCCGCCATTAGTGTACATGGCAGTGGATTTTGTCAGCGACGAGCATCGAACCAGTGACTTTCAGATCACTAGCCCGCTGCCCTCGCCAACTGGGCCATTGCACCCTGAAAGTCCCTCTATAATAGTCAGAGAGGGTGGGAGAGGGTACGATTTCCCCAGATGTTGTCCCTGGGGGTGCTCGGTCAAAATTGAGGCTGCAACTTCCTAAGACGGACCCCGACCCTTGTAGTGCTATTCAAACTGAAGTCGCACAGGTCGCACAGGTGCCAGACAGGTCCATATAGGCCCGTAGCTTATATGGACCTGTCTGGAACTACGTTACAGTCAGGGGGCATAAGGCACAACAGCATAACGTATCATTTTCAATAAAATATTTTCCATTGCGTTTTTAGACCATTTAATAAGGCAGTGTTATATTTAATGTAACATTAATGAACCTTAAATAAAACATTTTTGACTAGCATTGAGAAAAATGCATACGATTATTCGTAGAGAAAAATGCGTACATTGCATTTTAAAACAATGACTTTAGGGATTCGAATTCAGCGATTTATATGACTTTGTTAAAAAATGAATCAGAAATAAAAATACTTGACATCTTGAGAATTTAGAATATTAAAGGACATTTTTGAATTTAACTAACATAAAAATATTCTCTCATATATATAGTAAAATACAACTTAAAAAATCCTACAGGCTTTCATGATAGACGAGAGATAAATATTTTACGCATGTCTCATAATTTTTAAGAGAAATATTTTCCATAGATTTGAAAACAAGATTCTTTTTGCGGTAGCGAAATATGTGTGAGCAAAATATATCATTTTTTTTAAACTGACATGTTTGTCTTACTGTATCAAAACAAAGTAATGTTGTGTTAATATTCCTCAAAAATAAACTTTTTGTTTGCATTTTTAAGAGGGTGATCCGCATTGTCACAATTTTTAATCCATTTAACAATACCTCGCGAAACAATTTTTCCTCCTTTCTTTCCATCCTGTGATAAAGTTATATGCGGTTTGAATGTATAAAACTTCATTATTTTTAGTGTGGAATGCCTGATGAGTAGCAACGAATGATTTGCATAGAATTCCTGAGAGAGAACGTAATAGGATTATATTAAACAAGCGTCCCTGAGTGAAATCACCGGAGACGTTTCCCTATGTAAAAAAGTATTGATTCCACAGAAAATTAACACGAAGTAAATGGAAGTAATAACGTTAAAATATTGTTTTGTGCTTGTTAATGGAAAGACTCGGAATCCACAGAATGAATTAATCATCCCGTGAAATAAAAATGTGATATTTTTGTGAAATAAAAATATTGGTTGTTTGTCCCAAGATAATTTATGCGGTTATGTTATTTTTTTTTTCAAAAAAATGATACTTTTGTGTGTCTGCGATCGTAAACCGCATTCGCGAAAAATAAGCTGAATAAATAGAATAATTTCATAGAGTTAAAGCTATTTTCAATGTTTAATATGTGTTTGAAGTGCTTATACTTTTATTATTTTGTTTCTAGATGTCAGGGCCAACAATGATTTTATGTATTTAGAATTTTGATATTTTGGTATTCCTGAAATGGCAACTTGCTTGTTTTTCTTGAGAATTAAGTTCGGAATGAAGTAATATATTTATGTTTGGTTTTCAAATGCACACGACATGAACTGACATAGTAAACAAAGGCCCTACTAGGTTTACGCCTGCCGGTGGGGGGGGGGACAGACCGCAGCTGGGAACAGCCCTAACAAGCTTCCAGCCCACGGGATCCGCACCCTAGAACAGGAGGCGCACAGCCACAACCCACAGAACAGACGGATAGTGGGTGAAATTTGGATGCGGGGCGCTAAACTGCTCTAGTTGAGGACAATCCAAACCAAAAGCGAACAGAGCTTAAACCAGCTAAAACGAGATGTGTTTCGTTTTAGCTTCATGCTAAAATAGCGTTGTGGCGCAGTTCTGAATGTTTGAACTGTCTATATTATAGCTCTGTCTTTAAACTCTCTCCCATTTTCGGAGATGAACTGCTGTAGACATGTCATCTTCTAATCTACTGTCCATGCCTGATGCTGACTTACTTCAGTGAATCCAGCTGAAGGCATCGAACACGCAGATCCAGAGTGCTCCAATCACTTTTATTCTTTTCTTTACTTACTATCATCTAATGATGGTTCCTCACCACTGACTCTCTGAAAACCTGCACTGGAGGGCGTGGCCCAGGATGTGCAGTTAAACTACTATTTCGATGGTCCTATGGAACTGTCTATGTGTGTGTGGAAATAAAATACCTTGTCTTTTGTGCCGTTAAGCATAGATTATTTACAGCCGTTCGTTTTTTATGAATTTCCCTCAACATTAATCCAATGATAAGAACACTGGACTTCTGTTTAAAATATGCCTTATATACATCTCTGTCATAGTTTTAGTGGGCTGAATAGACGGCTGTTTGAAAAAAAATTAAATATAATTCTTGTTTGCTATCGCAATGTATTTTTAAATACCACTGCGATCTTTCAGTTTTGCATTTTACTTCCAAGTGAAGCTTGACTGCGAAAATTTAAAGATTCTCAGATTTGGCAAGAATTAATAAATACCCCCACACCCCCATTTCACTTCAAAATCGTGAAAGTTTGTGGGATTGCTAATTTGACTGTGAAGATAGGTAATCAGAACTAAATCAAATAAAGTCATTACTCAGGTTTAGTGAATCATAAAAAAATTAACAGGTTTATTATGGTTGGCTGGGGCATGGGAAACTATGCGGAGAATCTTATCTATTCAAAAAGTACTACTCAACAATACTGAAATAAAAATCTATCAAGTTCTTCACACTTTTTTTTTCAACCAATGAGGAGGCACTTGTCGTGAAGACATTCGCCTATAATACACCGCAGTTTTGCTGGCCATTTTTTTACGGGGGCACCATATAGGTGGACTAGCATTACCCCCTATGAAGGGATGACACAAACGGAAACTTTTTAGTGGCGCGATGCCGGGATTCGATCCGAGCACCCTCAGCACCGAAAGCCAGCGCGCTGTATCACAAGGCCGCCACAGACCCTTAACACAAATTATACCTTTAAAAATATTGTTTAGGCAAAATAAAAGCAGTTGCTTAATTCAAACATACCAGAAAACTATTCATAGTTTAGAAAATTTGCAAAAGTATTTCACAACCATGAAAAATATTTTAAAAGCATATAAAATGGATGCACGGAAGGAAATTTGTTTGCAAGACTTGCATGTTGAAACAATAGTAGGAGGGCATTGCAACAACATGTTATTCGTGTATTTCATCCGTTCTTTTGGCTTTTACGCGTAACACAGTGGGAAAAAAAAAACATTTAAGTTACAATAATTCCATCGAAACCACTCTTCTACTTATCGGATGTCTACAATACAACATGCAAAGTAGGGCGATAAGAAGAATATATATATATGATAAATTTCAAATTCAGACATATCGTAAACATAAATCAAGGTATGAGGTCATTGCAACACATATGCTAGCCTTTTTACTTGCCCTTTTGCTAATGAAGTTTAGGAAAAATAGAAAATCTATCCTAAATTAGAAAATAGTATATCGTAATATATTAGTAAAAGCTTTAAGTTTAAACTTTCGGGTAATTTGCTTCATTTTTCAAGCTATTAACTGTATATGCTTTGATTTTTAAGGTAGTTGTTGATAGTATGATTTATAAACTGTCTAATGTTATTTTTTAAACAACTCAATGATTTCCTAAATAATTCTGTCACATAACGATGTACTTCATTCTGACATGAATTTCTCACAAAACTAATAAATAAGATGAGAATAAATTTAAATGAGAAATTTTCAACATATATTCATATTTCCGATGAAAGGTTTCAAAGAACGGAAAGTCCTCATTAATTTATGCATGAATTATCTATGAATTAAAAAAAAGGCTCAGCATACATTTTTTATGAAATAATTTTTTACAGATCATTTAAAATGTTTGAGACATAAAAAGCACTCTTCAGATATGTTACCATTATAATTTAGCGCACCCTTATTAAACCCTGCATTTCTAAAAATTTAACCAACTATTCATGAATAGAGAAATATATTTCTTTCTGACATATACATCTGAACGTGATATTTTATCATTGCGGTTTTTATTTTTAAACAAAGTATACTTTTCTTGAAGTTAATAATATCGATAACACCTTGAAAATAATTGCTAAAGACATTCTTTATTTTTTTTTTTAACCTTTAAATAAAAATCTGAAAGCTTTTGCGAGCAATTGCAAAAATTTTCTTTTAAATGCCTCCTGAGAAATCCAGAATAGGTTAATAAGCTTGAAAGTTAATACCTTTGTTAGTCCATTTTTTGGTGCCTGGAAATGGAGATAAAACCAAATGCTGATGATCTTTTTAAGAATACAGAGGCGGTCTTATCGGTATCTTGTAATTATTCTTCAAAGTGCTGAGACTTTAAAGAAGGTGTACATAATAGAAAACTTTTTTTTCAAATATTATTAATTGGTATTTCTTATCGTATTACCTTATCTAAAGACTTTCCTCGGCTAATGAAAAACGTCATGTTCACTTGACGCTTTATCTGATCTCAAAAATTCTTCCAGACAAAGTGCCTTTAAACACGATGGAGAGAAGCGAAAAATGCTTTATTTAATGCGAGTTAGAACTTTATTTGAAATGATAAAATGGGTGAAAAAAGATATTTAAATGTTATTTAATGTGACGAATATTTTCACGACTCCGAATGGGGTACATTTTTAAATGACTGCAACAGAATAAAAAAAATTATTCTATTTAAATTTCTTAAATTTCAACTAATAATACCCATATTTTGATGCAGAGCAATTTTTAGAATTTATGCCTTTTAAGTAGAGGAAAAATTTTCAGTCGTTTTCAATAAAATTCAATCTTTAATTTATCTAATTTTCCAGTTCAGTTTCGCAGTTTAACTTTAGTACTCTTTTTATGCAAAGATTTCAGTAGTGCAATGTTTATTTTATGCAATTAGAAGCGAAGATAAGAAAGCATAACTATTAATAATTCACAAAAGAAATTTAAATTGAACCCATAAATCCTGTTAAAATTGTTTAATGTATAAAGGCATACCGAACAAAAAGGAAATTACACTGGGAATAAAATGTAGAGGAAATTTAAGTGTTACCTAATGAAATGTTTAAATTTATTTCTTCTAAAAAGAAGCTCTTAATTAATATACAAAATAGCTACTCACCATTGATTACGCATATTCTGTTTTTATTCACGTTTTTATTCAAATTTTCTAGATTATATTACATGAATTATCTCCCGTAAAAAATCAGTACAAAAAATAATCTGTATTTTTCTGGACTAAAATTAGTAAAAATAATTTAAATCTTGATTAATTTTTGATTTTTAAAGATGGAATTTTTTGAGCACTCTAAAATAATTTCTTTGAATTCAATTAGTATTTATGGAGGACATTTTATTTTTTTTTCACGTTTTTATTCAAATATTCTAGATTATATTACATGTATTATCTCCCTTAAAAATCACTACAAAAAATTATCTGTATTTTTGTGGACTAAAATAAGTAAAAATAATTTAAATCTTGATTATTTTTTTATTTTTAAGGATTGATTTTTTTTAACACTCTAAAATAATTTCTTTGAAATCAGTTTGTATTTTCAGAGGACATTTTAAATTTTTTATGTTAATAGATAAACTTACCGCATTTTCTTAGTATAACGTGCACCTATAACTTTAAACTACAATTTAGGTATATTCTTCGTATAAAGCCCACCCTTTTCTTGACGAAGAAACCCGAAATGTACATGTGCTATGCTCTTATCTGTTGAAGTCATTCATTCGAAGGATTTTCCTAGGCTTTCGAACAATGGTATACTGAATTGACAAGCGATAAGTGGAACAATATGTGTGTGTGAGGGAAATGCTTGAGGGAGTAAATAATTCTGCAAGCAGGGGGTAAGAATGCACTTCTGACCCGCATGGATTCGCGGAATTAAGAGTAAGATGTTTTCTCTTTCAGAACTCTCTTCCAGAAACAGAATTCGATGATGTGGCTGAAGATTAATGGAAGACGAATATGACGAACTATTCATATTATCCGATAATTAAAATTTTTAAGTTCATAAGATGTGTCATTTCTTTTAAGGGGACTCACTACCATTAAATATTTAAAACATTCGATTCTTTGAAAAAAATATATGTTAAAGCCTGATCATTTCTGAACAAAATAAAGCAAACCACATGAAAATATTCCGTTTAGTTCCGGAGATATTGATATTCGAAATATTTAATTACTGATCAAGTTTATGGTAAGAAAAATTTTAAACTCATTTTTCTCAAAATGTAATTTTGCATCATTCCGCAACTGATATATCAAAAACTATGAAACATAATTCCATGAAATTTTTATCACTGCATAATCATGTTATTGTATAGCGTCTGAACTATTGCAATCACTGCACATTTTGGTATTTTTTAGGGGTAAATTAATGCAAAAATTTAAGGAAATTTTAAGTATATTTTGATCAGTTTTAAAAAAATTGGAAAAAATATTTTAATGTTGAATGTTGTATGTTCAATTGTATTTTGAAATATTTATTTTAAATATAAAACAGGAATTATACATTTAAGTGTAAAATTAATTTCCTAGTTCTGCGCGCAAGCCAGTATATAATAAAAATACTTAACAAACAAGATATATCTAAAGCATTTAAAAAAACTATTTAAAATTATTTTGAGAGTTGAAAATTTGTTCATTAAACGAAATATATCAATTTATCATATACATAAAATTTGGAAAAATTGGGAGTAAATTGAAATAGTTGCAAAGAGTCAAAAAGTATGAAAATATGGCTTATTTCCTCGACTTAAGGGTTGTGAGTCCCCTTAAACAAACAGGATTTAGGTACATGTAGATATCTAATTTTTTATGTTCTTCTTTTCCTTATTTTTAAATCTATCCTTTTTATATCCGGCTTATAAAGTGCACCCGTAAATTTCAATCTTATTTTTTGTATTAAAAGTGCGCGTTATACGCCGGAAAAATATGGTAAGTGAAACGAAGTTTAGTTAAACAGCATCTCAGACTTAATATGAAGCTGTTTCTCATTATTTTCAGCTCAAACGTCCAAGTGATTTGAAATCGTACCCACAACCGAGGAAAACTAACTAACGAGAAAAACGTGTGACCGAGATACGCATAGAAAAGGTTCTATCGTATTTGAAGAACTACTTTTAATTTCTCGTTTAAATTAAATGTATTTGGAGCTTTAAAAGGGACAGACACGTTTCCTTTATTTATAATAGCAACCAGTGGCCTGAGGTAGCCTATCGGTAGCACATCGGCTTTCGGTACTGAGGTTGCTCGTATCCGGACAAGCACCATTTAATACTTTCGTATCTAAGACGGATATGGGTACGTTAAACCCGTTCACCGGAAGCCCATCTATGAGGTCAGTGGGTGGGGAAGGTACGATACCCCAGATGTCGCCCCTGGGGGGTGGTGGGTCAAAATTGTTGTGGCCCTTAGCCAAGTCAGACTCCAAGCCTTGTGGTGCTATTATAAAACCGGAGCCGCACTACTCAGCCCGATTATGTATATAGATAGGATATATATACATAGACAGATAAAAAGAGAGAGAGAGAGAAAGAGACAGAGAAACATGCATAAATGTATATAGAAACTCTTGCCGTAAAAGTCAAATAACCAATGCGGAAAAGTGTAAAATTTTCCCCGCAGATTCTAATAGAAATGTCCGTACATCAGGAGCCCATTTCTTATGACTTTTCTTCACAAAGTCTGATGGACCTACGGACCTGTCTATATGGACCAGGTCTGGTTCTTGAGACCAGGGGAGGGGGCATTTGGAACAACAACAACTACAACATAATAGCAACGTAATTATTGATACTCATTTCAGGTATATTCTTTCGCTATTTTGCAAAAGTTACTCCGATTCTTGGGTAGATTCAAACATTTTCCATCTTTCGAAAGAACAGCAAATTTGTTAATTCTCCCTTCAATAACATATAAAGAAACTATATTTCCCAAAACATTCAGATTCCTAGGTTGAAAAGTTAAGTTTGCCTTAATTTGTGTAGTCAGAGCATTTGTTGAACCGCATTTTGTCTTAACAACTGCGTCATTTCCTCGAGGAAAGCTTTTCCCTAATTTTCCGACATTAGATCTGATTTGGAATTTATTTCGGTTCCTAGATTTAAACTGTTACAAGTGAAGAATCAGAAGGAGGCAGGAAGAAATTATAAGTGGTTTGACTTGATGCACTTCAGAAAAATTAACAAATGATGTTAATTAGTTAATTTGGGTGAAATTGTGTTTCCTTACATCAAATTTTTATGACCACGCAAAAGAGGAACACAAAGGTTCTTAGAATCCACGGCAAAAATTAGGAGAGGCAGCTAGTAACGAATGAGTATATTTCCTCGTCGATCATTAAGTGTGATTGACTTTATGATTAATTCACAATTGCGGTGAACATTAAACTCTTTGATATGTGTAAGAGAATTTTTTTGAAGTATTCTTGTAGTAGCAGAGATACACGAAAGAGGTTCGTCTGTCTTATGAACGGTAATTTATCCTCTCAAGCCAATGGAAAGAGACACATCTAATAACAAAACAAACAAATAAACTATAGAAGTATGAAAGTGGAAGATGGAACGGTATCGAGAAGCCGGAATTATGAAGAGGCATCGAGATATAAAGGAATGTGATCGAATGGTTATAAGAAAGCTCGAAAGTGGTATATTTATATACGCATTTATGTGGTGATATTTTTGCAGACAGCTGATAGAGTAGATGAGTCAGTGACTAAAACTGAGTATATAAATTTTCTCCTCTTCGACAATTAACTGTTATTGACTTTATGATTGATTCACAATTGTGGTGAACATTAAACTCTTTGTGTAAGGGAAGTTTTCTGAAGATTTTCTTGCGGTAGTAGAGATACACGAAAGAGGTTCGTCTGTCTTATGAACAGTAATTTAACCTCTTAAGCCAATGGAAAGCGACACATCTAAAAACAAAACAAACAAATAAGCAATACGAGTATAAAATCGGAAGAATGGTATCGAGAATCCAGAATTAGGAAGAGGCATTAAGAAATAAATTAATGTAATCAAATGGTTATAAGAAAGCTCGAAAGAGGTATATTTAAATACGCATTTATGTGGTAATATTTTTCAAGCTGATAGAGTAGATGGGTCAGTGACTAAAACTGAGTATATAAATTTTCAAGAAAACTTTGCCCTCTCTGCTAATTAAGAAACAGAATCAGCATGATATATATATATATAACTTAAGTATCAGAAAATTTAAATTTGTGCCCGAATTCCAAGTCGTGTTTAGCAATCATGGATTTAGACGTTTCTTCATTTTTGTTTTACCTTGACAATTATTTTATGCTAGGGTTAAACTCATGTTTGTTTAATATGTGTAACATAAGATATATTTCAGCCATGGCAAGATATGCTGCTACGAAAATTTCCCTTGCGATACTGAAGAGTGGCATTTTCATGGGAGAAAAACAGTCAAAAAGAAGTGGGTTCAAACACAACTTTAAAATAAAAGCGAGACTCAATGTTTCTCAACTTAAAACATTGGGGGAATCAAAAAAGAATACAAATTCATAACACGAAGAGTTTAGGGAAAGGAATGGATTTCTTTAGGGTTTCATTTATGACCGGAACGTTAAGGTCTGGATTGATAGCTTAATGTTTTAGAATATATTTTTAATATCGGTACAAAGAGAAAAGGGGTTTCAGTATGAATGCAAATCCACGAAAACGCATGTGTAGAGGCAGCAGATTTTGATTCCGAGGAATAATTGAAATAGGCATGGAGGGGAATATAGAAACTATAAACGGATTTAAAGTGTATTCAAAATCTCTATTTTACGTGACAACACGAGGACATTAACTTCAAAATATGTAGTTTTTTTTAGGTTGATAAATTACATCGATAACAGACAATGCATATCCCTTTAAACAAAGAGAAGTGCAAGTGAGGTCTTAAAATCTGACCCAGAGACTGTAGGTGTCTATGAAATATCTCCGAGGCTCAATGAAATAATCACTTTTAATCCGTTTGTAAGGAGCTTCTCCTGAAATGTTTTGGGAATTAAGGGAAAGATGGCACGGTCTTGGAAAAATCATTAGGACAATCGAAATTGTAGTGAGTAGTAAAACTGAACTCATGGTATGATGCTTAGTTTGAATTACTTAAATATAACAGTATATATATATATATTTAATTAGGCGCCTCTGAAGTAGCATACAATCTACAAATTTTTCATCCTATGGTTTACCTATTTTATAAATATAAAAAGAGATTTAACTCATGAAAATTTTGTTTGACAAAAAAAGGGAGGGAGAAATGAACAATGCTTTCACTGAAAGAAATTTTAAATGAAATGGACTTACTTTAAAGGAAATCGTTGAATATAGTAATGATATGTTTCGAATATAGCTTCTGAATCCCCAATAATACACGAGATTGCAACAAGTTTTGTACTAAATGGTGTAGCCTTTTGACAAAACGGGAAGCATTAGATGTGTTTGTCTCGAAGGAATGTGAGATTGGTCGTGACATAAATTGCATTTAATGTTCTACGGCTTGAACGAATTACTGCTCCGGTTATTCCAAAGCTAATGGCCTATCCTAAGGAATATGGTGTATCCACGAAGCTCTTACTGATAACTTTTTCGCTCACTTCAAGCTTCATGGGTGCTTAGCATAAAGGATATTTAATGTTCTCTATTGAAACTCGCTGACACTTTATGATAATTATAGTGTTAAGCCATTATTGTTATTTGAATTCGTAATTTCTATTGCCCCCAAATTCTATTCAAAAGTATGGAGGGTTTCATGGAATAGCAGAATTTCTCTGCTAATCAATTCGGTTGTACGAAGCCCAAATTAGGAATGACCCAAGCAAGTTTGCCTTGGAGCGTTACAGTCATCTTCTGCTGTTCAACCCTAATAACCCAGGTTCAATAGAGCAGGTCCAATTGCAGAGAAATTGGAAGAATTATAAAATAACTGCCTTATATAAGGCATTAATTATTAACAATTAATATTATTATTACTATTAATAATATTTAAAAGAGTTGTCGAAACGTGGTCTTCACCTGGTTGAATTTCTTTATCTACGTATATATAGAAACCAAATACCATCACTGATTACTGTTAAGTCCTAAGAAGTATTAAGTCTTAAGAAGTTGAAATGTTGAAGGGCGATTTCTCTTAGGCCCTCGGTTCTGACAAAGAAAACTTTTTAAAAAGTTTGAAACATAAGGGTGATTCCTCTTAGGTCCTATGTGCTTACTAAGAAAACTTTTTAAAAAGTTCGAAATTTAAGGGCGATTCCTCTTAGGCCCTACGTGCTTGCTAAGAAAACTTTTTAAAAAGTTCGAACTTAAGTAACCGTATCTTATTAGAATTGAAAGGGGCTAACCCCCAAAATTAAATATATATATATATATATATATATATATATATACACTGGCTCCCAAAAGTGTTCGTACACTTTCATTTAAATAGGGGATTTCGATTTTCAATTAAATAGGGGTCTATCCATTAATTAAAAGGAATATTTCAGAATGGGTATTTAACAATAAGATCTATACTCTATTCTTAACAAAACTACGTGAAATATTTTGAAAACATAGTAAAACTTTATTTTTAAGAAACCAGTAATCAAAAAGTAACAAGCACTTTATCTCACAAAAGTCATCGTACACTGAAATACTTTCGAAAAAATTCATAATTAAAATTATCGTCTGGAGCTTTATTTTTATTTTTGAATTGTGGTGGCATTTAAAATATTGTTTGGCTTTAATTTTTGCTTGCCTACTCCGTAATATTCTATTTATTATTTAAAAATGGCTCGTAGTCGTAAAGAAACAACAAACAGAATTCGAAAATTGATTATTTTTCATCATAGTAGTGGTAAATCAGTTCGGAATATTGCTAAATTACTTAATTTATCCCATTCTACTGTGAAGTATGTGATAAAATGCTTTAAAGAAGAAAATCGGATTGAAAACAAGGTAAGAAAAGGTCGTCCGGCAAAGAGAACAACAGACAAATGAGAATGGAGATAACTGTAATTTCTTCCTATTTATGTGGCAGTTTCTTCAGCGTATGCTTATGGATATTAAAAATCGTAATATCAATTGACCCAGCTTCTTTGTAAGTAGTAGTCGAGACGAAAGTATGCCTTTTCTAAGCTTCTCCATTTTGCCCATATGTATTCAAACATTCTTAATTTATCACTTTAGTTCAGAGAGTTACATATATTTAACGTCTGCATTCCTATTTTTAAGGATTTTGAGATTAAAAACTTACGGTTGTTGGAAATTGTAATATCTTATGACTCAAACTAATAAATATGAGAACAGAGACAATTTTTATTTCTTACTATTTCCAAGCTGCTTCGAAACCATATTATTACTTTGATGAAATTACCAAATTACATTGATCCAGATTCAATGTAGGTGGAGTAAAATAGAGACAAATTCTGTTTTGTAACTGTTCCAACTACTATATTTATATTACAAATAGTGATTTCTATTGATCCAGGTTAAACGCTTATAGCCATATCGAAATTTGTAGTTACTTATGATTTAAGCCCGATACAGACGAGAATAGACAACTGCGTATTCCTTTTTTCATAAGATTTGTCTTTCTTTTGCACTATATACCACCCATTTTTTATGAGAATACGCAATCTCTATTAACCCTCTAACGGTAGTGTGGTTTAAGACGAAATAGAAGATACGGTCGGCTCGGTTCCGACCCGATGTCTTTTTTGTTGAGGTTGTGATGGCGGAGGACTCTCTACTTAACCTCCAGTGTTATATATGAAATATGGTGAAGTTTCTTTACAGCTTTGAATGAGTATTTACCAGAGGCGATTTCAAATCCATCGATCAACAGGCGTGCCGACTGTCGGCGAACAGTAAACAGACGAACAACGGGGACTAGATTGCACGTTGTTTTGGACAGAGAGCGGTTGTTCCGGAGGGATACAGTGTAATGAGAACAGGTTTATACGGGATCGGCTGTGCTGGCCAAGGAGGGAGGTCGCCAGAGCAGGCAGACGGAGGACAGGGGTCCAGCGATGACGGAGGTCGACTTTGTACGGACCAGCTGGATATTTCGCGGGCCGAAGAGCCGCATGGAAAAGGATTGTGATTTTGGGCCGGAGTGCCTTACACGTGGGATTATTGATTTGGTGAAAGCCGTGAACGCACTGGAGGTGCAAAACGAATTCATGTAAATATTTTGTAAATACGTAGTTGAATAAATGTGCTTTTTTTACGTTCATTAACCCAGCGTATTCTCAGTGATTTCTGAGGGAACAGGACGGCTAGGACTTCGCCATGGTTCGGCATGCTATCCGAATAGACTGGGCAGGGAAGTCGAGTTGCCCAGTTTATGATAAGGTTTTTAGAAGAAATAAGTACAAAATAAGGATTTTTGTTGTATAATTACGTTTATTGATAATATTTTACATGAAATAAAAACTTTTTTTAGAACAAAAAAAAACCCCAACGAATTGTAAATTTGCTAAACAAAGAAAATCTCTCACTTACATAGAATATTGTATATATTAGGTCAAATATGTAATTTAGTCTTGTATCTAGTTTTAGAAGTTACTGAACCAAATTTCCGAGCACAAAAATGTAATAAATATATAATCTGACATTTTTGGGCTTCAAAATCGAAAAAAAATATAAATAAAATAGAAATCTAAAATAAAAAATGACTAATGATCATGAATAACGTTTTTGCAACAAAGACACTCATATTTACTGCAAACGTATAACTGCAAACGCTCCAACACCTGTTGCAAGACTGCCGGGTAGGGTTCCTTGTCAACTCGATCTGAGAGGGGGAAAACACACTCCTGGGTTGGATCCGACCCCCACCGTACCTATAGAGGGTTAATTCATATCATGAGAAGGGATATAAACAACTTCTAATTCTTAATTTCGGCAAAAATGTCTACAGTACTCGTAATTTCCAATGACCCAGTTTCAGCAGGCGGAAAGTAAGACATCTGCTGCTTCATCAGCAAAAATGGCTGGTTGGTAATCATTTCTGCCCTGAACTTTCAGCTCCTGTTGCAGCCTTCAAGATTTATAACCCTCAGTCTCTCTAACTATTTCTAATTTGCAGCATTTACCGTATTCTTAGAAACTATGACCATTGACTAACTTTGTTTATAACTCACTTTCCAAGTAATGTGCACAAAATCTAATACATCAATAACTCCCGTCTGATTACTAAATAATCTTTATCACGCGAGAATATTGCGTGATCACACGACACGCATGTTTGTTTCGGAGATCATTTTAGTGAGAGTAACTGTATTTGCAAGAAGTGGATGCAAGATTAATGAAGTACTCTAGGTGTACAGGGGAAATACTCTTTCGAATTTTATCCATCAATCTCTCTCTCCCATAAACATACGGTTGCTTCCAGAAAGATTTTTAATGGAAGTCTGATATTGAAGGTTATGATTTATAAAACTTGGGATCAACGCTGATTGAACATTTTAAAAGCAAATTGTATTAGTCTAAAATAAGAAATAGTATATTAATGACATTGAATTTTCTATAATTTTGCTCCACGTGGACATTATCTTTTTCTCCTTTTTCCAACATCAGTTCAGTGGAATATGGTGTTTTCAGTTTTCAGGAACTTTATTCTTTTGATTAATTACGCTTTTTTCTGATTGTATCTGTCTGTACCTTAAACCATTCCGAAATAATTATTTAACACTGCTGAATATTTATAGCAATTGTTGAACTGGATTAGAAAATTGCCAGGGAAAATTTCCTTTAACGTCACTTTTTAAAGCTGACATTACTATATGAGGGAGCAAATAGATTCCTTTACTTTTAAATTCTTAAAAAATCTTTCTTTCTTTTTAAATTTGCCCCCACATTGTATGGTGGTTAGCCTTGCTGTCACGCGGTGGGCTCGGGTTCAAATCCCGAATAAGGCTTGGTTGTCCGTGTCATCCCCATCGTATGGAGCAATGCTAGTTCACCTAAATTGTGTTCCCATAATAAAGCAGCCAGCAAAACCAGCTGTGAATAACAAAAGGCGAAAGTCTCCCTTCAAAGTGCCTCCGCACTAGAAAAAAGAAAATTTTAATTCAGACTTTAAATTGCCCATCGTTATCTTAATAAGAATGCGTGTTAGAAATGTAATTAGGGAGGTTGCCTTTATTTAAGAGTCTTTGTTAATATCTGTCTAGATAAGAAGTAGCCCTTATTTTCAGCATTTTTCAACCGTTAGGGCTTGATTGGATTAATATTACAAAAAATCATTTTACCTATCTTTTCTTATCTTTTCATCCTTATCTATTACTGGTTAAACATCCAATGTTTAGGCTTTAGACCTATACATTCTGATTTCAGGAATGAATTTAGACCTCATCTTGAATTTCTGAAGTGAAGGCTCACATCCAGAATGTGAACTGAAAACATTACGTCATTCATTTTTAATCACTATTGGTCTGCTCAGAACATCTACGTCTTCCTTATCTATTGCTGGTTATATATCCAACGTCTTCCTTATCTATTACTGGTTATATATCCGATGTTTAGGCTTTAGACTTATACAGTCTGATTTCAGGAGTGAATTTAGACCTGATCTTGAATTTCTGAAGTAATAGCTCACATCCAGAATGAGAACTGAAAACATTATTTCATTTATTTTCAATCACTATTGGTCTGCTCAGGACATTTACGTCTTCCTTATCTATTATTGGTTAAATATCAAACGTCTACCTTATCTATTACAGGATAAATATCTAACGTCTTTCTTATCTATTATTGGTTAAACATCCAATGTTTAGGCTTTAGACCTATACAGTCTGATTTCAGGAATGAATTTAGACCTGATCTTGAATTTCTGAGGTGAAGGCTCAGATCCAGTATTTGAAATGAAAACATTATTTCATTCCTCATCAATCACTATTGGTCTGCTCGGGACATTTACGCCTTCCTCGTCTGTCAATATTTAAATATCTAATGTTAGTGCTTTATTTTTTATTTTGTCTCGTTACAAAATTTTAATATTTTTCTTGGATTTATTTCGTCCATCGAACCAAGGGAACACAGTATAAAAATTATATATATTTCAATATGCACATAACTAAACCTTACAGTCAAACGCTCTGTTATAATAAGGAAAAATAGTACTCAATACAATAACTCTATACGTATGTAAATACTCTGTACGTTTCTTAAAGTAGAATAATTGCACAATAGAATAGAATATTGCAGGTAACGTTTAGAAATGCGGAAATTTATTGAACTTCAATATATTTCACAGACATGGTATTTTATATACAAGATATTAAAATTTTATTCGTATGGTCGAGCAACTCTAAGAGTCAAGTCAAGTTAGAATATTTTCACATCACTGAAAGTTACACATCACTGAAAGTTACATAGAAAAAAAATATTAACATTAGAATAAAAATATTGTTAAATTTTTGTTTCTGGTGAGAGAATCTATACGGAGTAATTTTACAGTAAATTTCCAATTTCTTTCACTGAAAATATTATTTATAAAGAAAAAAATGCATACTGTACACAAATGTGTCAGGGTTCTTGAAGACGCTAATAGTGATATTTCACATGAGTTCCTTCAGCTCCAGATCAGAGAATAGTTTTCTGAATTAGAAGTGAATTAGTTTCGAGTAAATGGAGCTAGGAAATAGTTAAAGTATTTCAAAAGACTCTCAAGTATAGATGATGACTTCAAGGGAAAATATTCTATAACTATTTTAAAAATTTACCTAAGCCCTTTTAGGTGCTTTCGATCAAACTTTCTTCCAAGCCATTAAATAATATGTAAAGATTTAAACACCCAAGTTGTTCTCCTGGAGCAAATTTTTTTCCAGTTCTTCAAACTCAAAGGATTGAAACGACACTTACAAGGTTCATTAAGCTCGCATAACGCGATAAGAAAAATTCCAAACAATAGTAAAAGTATTTTCCTTTTTCGCAAATTTTAAAGTTATAAGAAATTCATTTTTTCTTGGAATTATCTTTAATGAGATGTGAAGTAAACGCTATTGTGTGATATAGCATGTGAACCATTAAATGAAAAATATATTTAATTAATATTTTAAAATTTACAGAAATTTTTTTTTAAATGAATACAAAATATGTTGAAAATATTTTTTCAATGGCATTTTGATGCAGCATTAAACAGCATTCATTGAATAGCATTCATTCAATAGCCTTTTGGGCATTTTGATGATGTTAGTTAACATTGCTACTAATCAAAATTGTTTAATTATTCATCATTTTATTAAAAGCTTACAATTTCCTCTAAAACTTACATAAGTTAATATTTGTCCAATTATAATACAGTCGAACCCCCTTATAACGAACTTCAAGGGACCAAGGTTCGCTTTATCCGGTAGTTCGCTATATCCGAACCGTTAAGAAAAATGCTAGAGTTCACAAAATGTATAACCCTTTAGTTGCAATGTGTATTCAATAATGATTTATTAAAAAAAATGATAAAATCTATTAAAAATGATCATTAATGAATTAAATCGACTAAAATCGATTATATTAAACTGACACAATACTAATTAAATTATGTACAATAGGAAAACGGCGGGATCAAAATTTTCGTTCGTTATATCCGTGAGTTCGTTATATACCGGGTTCGCTATATCGGGGTTCGACTGTATAAAAAACTATTTAAATGATTTTAATACTTCCATTCAAAATAAATTACCTATATTTCTACAGAAAATAATGACTTTACGAAACTGCAAATAAACATAACAAATGCTTCAAATGCAAAATATTAATACCTTAACAGTTCTGTATTTGAATTTCACTATCACTTTCCATTTCAAAGGTGTATATACCGCCTCCTACAGTAAGGAATAGCAAAGGAACAATGACTTATTTGTAACAATTAAATGACAAGCGAGGCACTCCCTAACTTTTGAGTTATAATCAAGAAAAAGATCCTATACGTCAGCCCTCAAACGTAAAACTCAATTTCTTTAAAATACACAACTTAAGGCATTTTAAGAAAATTCTGTGGTTAATCTATCCCATTTTTTTTCTTCTGTCCTGATTTCTCATTGGTAACTATCCCATTTTCATGCCGTCACAACCACTGAGAATAAATAAATAAATAATGGGTTGTATGTGGGGGGGGGATAGATTTTTGAGAGATATTATACGGCTGAATGACGTTCAAACAACGTATCAACGTGTGGAATAGAAAAAACTTTAATATTTCACTTTCGTTAACAATAGAGAAAACTCAATTCGTATTCATAAATTAACTCCGCTTTATTTCTTGGAAACAGAGCAAAAAATTAACTCCCAAGTAAAACAATTCTTATTGTATAAGTTCTTATACAGAATAATTTATTTAGACCTCAAGGGTACAATAGTCTCTTTCAGAGAATAAAGTATACGACTTTAATTTAAATGATGCGAATTGACAAGGTAAAGGGTTTTCCAATCCCCAACGTAAGGAATTTATTTGGTGCAATGATGGACATAGTCAACGATTATGCCTATACTATCTCTGTGACCAATAAAGGCATAATAATTGTTGCAAAATTATGTCATGTAAAATTGGGGTGAATTCAAAATTTGAATACAATATAATTTAATTATACGAGAGACGTCCGGGAAGTGATAACCGCTTAAAAATTAAAAAACAGCCAGTGAAAATTTTTGAAAGAAACTTTTTTATTTTTCAGAAATATAACTGACACTACTTTTCTAGGCAGTCACCATGTAAATTCCAACGCTTGTCATGGTTGGAATGAAATGAGTTTTCGTATCTCTGCTTCGTATTCAGCCACCGCCATTTTTTTTTTTTTTGAGAAAAGTAGTGACTCCTTCTTTCAGGCAATTGATATGTCCAACTTTTAATAATTATAAATGCCGTTAAAATTATATCACCGTTCAAACCATTGAATCATTTCATCACTTTTTTTATATTACCAATTTTGTAACCTTTATATGTAATTACCCTTTACATGTCATCGTATGTGTCATCGTTATACATAATTTCTTTTTATAAATAATATTTATAGCATGTTTACACCGGGTTATGGTCTTGATATGTACTTAAATAACGTTTTCCGGGTTTTACTATGTGTTTGGCGCAGCATGTACTCTCTGGATCTTGCACCATTAAACTCCAAACAACCAACGAACCAACCTTCTTTCAGGTCATCACCACTTTCAAAATTCGTTCCTTCTGAAAAGTCTTTCAATTTTGAAAAAAAAGATGAAAATCAGAAGGTGCCAGATTTGGGCTGTAGGGGGGGGTGAAAATTTCCCATTGAAACTTATTCAGAAGTTGTGTTTTTCCAGAAGTGTGAGGTCTGGCATTCTCGTAGAGAAGCACAACGCCGTACTGACGGGCCTCCTGTTTACTCATCATCATGGATGTTCTCCCTTCCCGAATTAAAATTTCGACACCATCACCGAACAGATGATTCATCCATTGCATTACCTCCATAAACCTCTATGATGTAAGAATAAATCTCACATGTTCGCTCATTTCTTGCGTTAAGGAATCAAACAACTGATATCACCAAGGAATTCGCTGCGTTCTCAAATTCTTTTAAACATTTTAAAGACTCATAGAAAAAAAAAGCATTAATGGCCGAACATAACCTCGTGGACAGGAAGCAAATTGAAGACTGAGGTTAGTTGACCTTGAGTGGAGGCTACTTGATAAGATAGTGCTGTACACGCTGAGAACGGGTACTACTTTCCGGACTGCCGTATATATATATATATATATATATATATATATATATATACATACACACACACACATTATCCACCAATAAGTATTTGGACACCCATGCAAATGACGATATATGCGGTCCTGATATACGTCACGCTCTCCGCCGTAAAGTATCGTGTAGGAAACAACGTTGGCATTTGTCGCATGCGAGATGCTACGAAGTGCAGAGTTATCTGAATTCAAGAAAGGTGTAATCTTCGTGTATCACAGAAATGGCCGATCCTTATGGGACATATCTAGAGAGCTTAATTTCCCAAAATCGACAGTGACCTAAGTGATTAAGAAGTGGAAGGGGAGCAATTATTGTCGGAATGTGCCCCGAGTTGGCAGACCCAAGAAACTGAGAGATTGAGACCGACGGCTGCTATCCAGAGAAATTCGAAAGAACTGCACCCAACCGATGGTCCACATACTCCAGGAGTTTCAACAAATATCGGGAAGTGTTGTTTAAATGAATACCATCCTTTTAGGAAGCACATCTGCTAGGTTTTCATGGTCGTGCTGCCTCCCATAAGCCTTGGTGATATCACAAAGTACAACCACGCTGCTCGGTTAATGTAGTGCAAAGCTCATCGAAAGTGGACTGTAGAACAGTGGAAACGGGTTCTCTGGGACGAGGAATCAAGGTTCACCCTCTACCAATCAGATGTCAGGGTCGCGGTCTGGCGTCTACCTGGAGAACGCCCCCTGCCAGAATGCATTGAACCCACAGTAAAGTTCGCGGGATGTGAAATTATGGTCTGGGGGTGTTTCTCCTGGTATGGACTGGGACCCTTGGTCCCAATTAATGGTAAGCTCAACGTCGACGCTTACTGCACTATTTTGGATGACAGTGTGCTTCCTACGTTGTGGCAGTTTTAGGGTTGGACCCATGTTACTTCCTGGACGAGAACACCAGCTGTCATGTTGCGAGGTCCACCTTGGATAGGTATGGTGATAATGGGGTTTACCGAATGGACTGGCCTGGCCAGAGACCAGATCTGAACCTTATAGAGAACCTGGTACCAGCTGTATCGCGAAATTAAGGAGTCGCGGAATTAACCGTCTAAAATCGGTGAAGGAATTTACATGTCTTCTCCAAGCCGAGTAGAAGAAAATACCACTAGCCGTCATACAAGTACTTGTGGAAAGCATGCCCCAGAGGATTGAGGCTGTAATTGCCTCTCGTGGTGGCTCTACCAACTACTGAATATGAATAAATTTTGTTTTCCTTTTCTATCACAGGTGTCGAAATACTTATTGGTAGATAGCATGTACAGAGGCTGTTCGCACATTTTTTAGACAATTTTGGTAAGCGGTAATAAAAAATCGTTTGCTGCAAAAGAAATAATTGCAATTGTACTATGTTTTTAAAAGTCAAAATTATCGTCTACGGCTTGAAAGTTTTGTTTTTATTCAAAATGGCGTTTTTAACAAAGCAGTGGTTCGAAGGCTACATTTATGCTCTTTCCGAAGAGAAATATGCATACTCCGTTATCCAAAAACTATGTGAGAGTCATGGTTTTGTGATATCTAAAGCGTCGATAGGTAATCTCGCCAACAAGAAAGGAAAAAAAAGGCAAATTGGAGAATCAAGTGGGATAAAAATTCCAAACAAGCATCCAAGGAATAAACGGACATCTTCGACTATTGCAAAGGTACGTTGTTTAATGTTAAAAGAAAATTCCCCTAGTCAAAGGACAGTTGCAAAATCATTAAAATGCTCGGTGTCCACTGTAAACAAAATGATAAACGTTGATTTAAATCTTAAGAAAGCGAAAAAACGCAATGTGCATCGTCGTCTTCCAAATCATATCGCTGAACGTAGGACACGCTGAAGAATTCTATATGAGAAACACTTATTCAAAAAAAAAATGGAAAACAATTGTCACAATAGATGAATCATGGGTGTATTTAAATGATTGCAACAAAAAAAGAGCCATTTATTATCATAAAAGGAGAGAAAAAAATTTAAGTACATGGTTCAAAGTATCGAAAGAAAGTTTTTCTAAGGGATTCATGATTGTTGCTGGTTTTTCTTATAATGGCAAGTTAAAAATAAAGAGAGTGGAAAAAAATGTCAAGATTAACTCCAAATACTTTCAGGAACATATTTTATCGCCAATTTTTCTGAATGAAATACCATCGCTTTACCCACAGTGCCATCAATCTGTGAGACTCCATCAGGACAAAGCTAGCAGTCACACATCAAAATCCACTGTAAATTTCCTAAAAGAAATGGAACAAAAAACTGGTATCAAGGCCATACCCTTCACAGATACCCCTACTAAATCTCCCGATGTATCACCTATGGATTTTTGTGCTTTCGGACTTTTAAAATCTGCATTATCCAAACGTCGTCCCAAAACCCTTACAGGACTCTGGAAAGCTGTTCAGGAGGAATGGGATAGAATACCTCTTCTGACACTTCAAAAGGCATTATTATCCTGGAAATTGCGGTGTCGAAAGATAGTTCAGAATAAGGGATGTCAAATAGAACATTTAAAACACAAGAATTTTATGTAATTTAGTTTTGTGAATACAATATACCTCGTCTAAAAAATGTGTGAACAGCCTCTGTATATATATACATATATATACATAATTAATTCTGAAACAACTCAAGAATTAAGGTTTAGTGTCTCTCATGGGATAAAGGGTTACTTTAGTTATTATTAATCACAGCGCTGTATGTACTTGCATTCACTTATGAAACGTCTATATTATATATCATGAACTGTTTTTGTAAAGGCACCTTTATGCTTTGTAGGGCAGAAGTTACCATCTTCGGCACGTCAGATCAATATTCTAACACCAGAGAGCCTTGTTACAGCCAAAAATGTTGCCATTATAAGGGAATGAAAAGAAGGCAAAATTTCACAAAGTGTCGCCTATCCTATGGTGCTCAAACGTTTCAGCATATTTCGCAAAATATTCCTGTAGCATGTAAGTCTGTTAGGTTAAAACAGTCTTTGTTTCTTTCTGAGTGCAGCTCTGCGATTCCAGAAAAAAATTCAATTATCGCATCTTTTATTTAAACTTTCCATTAACAATAAGAAAAACTTCAGACTTTTGTATTATTGATCTCACGAAACATAATATGCTGAAAAAAAAATTTTGTGTAATACGAATTCATGTCTTAATGCAGCAGGAAAAAAATAAAAATCAAAGCTAAAAGGATTTCATCTAGATTCGAAGAAAACCTTCTAAGGAGAGCGAAATCAAAATTCAATTTATATGTTTATGAGCTCGTTAGGTAGCAGTAGTTCTTCAAAAGATTTCTGCTCTGATCTCATTGCTGGCAATTTGTAATCTAAAGATCACAAGATGATGGTTAAAATGTTTTAAACTGGGCCGCACTGACTTAGCCTGCGTAATAGTAGGTTTTAGCTTTTACAGATTTCTATAAGTGGCTTGTTTCAATTGGAGAACTTTTTGAGTAATTTATTATGTACAGGAAAAAGTATTATGCTTAGGCTTAAAAGTAACATGTAACCATCTAAATGTACTTTTCGATATTGAATATTCTTACCGATGGCTCAAGAAGGTACTGCATATAGAACTTTTTACTTCGTTACATATTTTACAATAAATGCATTATACTCGGTGGAAATATTAAGCATAAAACTAAACCCCCTTATTTCATATCACTGAATCACCATGAAATAATGAAATATATTTTTTTCACTAAATTGAGCCCGCTTTTACCTTATCGGAGATTAAATGATAAATCTGTGTTCGCAGTGTAAAGAGTGTCAAGTCCAAAATCATAGTTTTAAGAAAAATGGGATTGAAATAAATATGGCTTTTGTGAAGTCAGTTTTTTTAAGTTTAATTTTTAATATTTTTTTAAAGTAAATTTTTCCAATTTTATTTTTGTTGAGTAAAGAGTGTTAAGTACTTGATTGGGACATAATCCCTTTAACACTAACATGTTTGTGTTTTGTTTCACATATCCCAAATTTTCCTTGAAGAATAAAAATATTTAGGAGTGGAATTGGTCTTCGCTTTCTGCATGATTTTTCAAACCTGCCTGATTTGATAACTCATATCAGCACATTTTGGACTTAACACCCTTTGCACAGCAAACGCAGAAATATGATACAATAAACAAATTTAATATTAAAATATTTCAAATGTACAGTTGTAGAAAAAAAATTAAATAATTTACTGCCAAATATGTATTTAATTAGCAAAACTCAAGACGGAAGGTATTGCTTTAAACAGACTTTTGATCTGTAGAAAAAAAAGGGCAAGGAATTATTTATTGACCATGTGATTTATTCGAGTAACAACTGTTTCATGGTCAAGTAGCACATTATTCACACTTTTCTGTAATTTAATATTGCATTGGTTTTTTAAAAAAAATGTCAAAATATGAAAAAAAATATTGTATAAAATAAAGTTTCATATCTTGAATCTGATTCAGTTAATTTCATTAAAGAAAACTTTTATTTTATTTAATATCTGGAATTTGTGTGTAAATGTCAATAACATTTAACTTCTATATCAGAAATTGGAAGAAAATAAGTTGCTGAATTTGGTTCATTAAATATAAATGTCTCTGAGTAATTCTTACAATTTTTTTTTCAAATTGCTCATCCATTTTCCAATCAAAAAATCAGTTCTGTGTTATGTTTTCATGTACAACACGTATAAGTTAGTTTGTTTTTTGCTTTTTTAATTTAACTCTCTGTTTTCATAAACAGAAAAACTAAAACTATTTATATTCTGAACCTTGCTGTCTGCCTATATGGTGCCCCACAATAAAATGGGCAGTAAAATTGCGGCGTAGTATACGCGAATGTTTGACAAGTGCCTCCACATTGGAAAAAAAATATATTCTGAACCAATAAGTTAAATATACTCTACTAAGAAGTTAATCAACATCATCTCGATATGGCTTATTAAAAAACTGCAGGTAGAAAATATAAAACATCAAAGCAAACTCACAAGAACTTGTCAGAAAAAATGAAAAATAAAATTTAAAAAAAAAATATATATATATACTTATATATAATATATTTATATATATATATATATATATATATATATATATGTATATATATATATATATATATATATATATATATATATATATATATATATATATATATATATATATATATATATACTATTTACAAATAAGTATTTGGACACCTGTGTTAGAAAAGAAGAACAAAATTTATTTATATTCAATAGTTGGTAGAACCAATTATTGGTAGTCCAGCAGAGGCAATTACAGCCTCAATCCTCCGGGGCATGCTTTCCTAAATGATGGCTAGTGGAATTTTCTTCCACTCCGCTTGGAAAAGACATATAAGTTCTTTTACTGATTTTGGACGGTTTAGACGTTCTCGATAGGGTTCAGGTCTCTTGCTCTGGGCAGGGCAGTCCATTCGGTTAACCCCTTTGTCACCATCCCAATCCAAGGAGGACCTCGCAACTTGACAGCTGGCGTTGTTGTCCTGGAAGTAACATGGGTATAACCCGTAAAACTGCCACAATGTAGGAAACACACTGTGATCCAAAATAGTACAGTAGACTTCGGCGTTGAGCTTGCCATGAATTAGGACCAAGGGTCCCAGTCCATAACAGGAGAAACACTCCCAGACCATAATTCCACCTCCGCCAAATTTTACTGTGGGCACAATACATTCTGGCAGGAGACGTTCACCAGGTAGACGCCAGACCCAGACCCTACCATCCGAACGTCTAGAGGGTGGACCTTGATTTGTCACTCCAGAGAACCAGTTTCCATTGATGTATGGTCCCCTTTCGACGTGCTTTGCACCACATTAACTGAGCAGCGCACAGAATTCGGGAAATTAATTTGTTATATATATATATATATATATATATATATATATATATATATATATATATATATATAAATGTAGGAAATTTATCTCCATGGTTCAAATGTCACAAATGTTTCAGTTAATATATAATAATGCGTATTCGCAACCAACGTTTAATCACACAAAACAAATTATTACAATAAAAAATATGTCTGTGTCCGTCTCACACGGCAATAATGCTCATTTAGTCAGAGCCACAAAGAAAAATGCCTACAATCTTCATTCCGTCAACCTCGAAACATAGTACAATATTTTAATCCAGCCAAAAAATAAAAATAACATGCGTTCCAAAGAAACGGTTCAGTTGTAACTCGTTTGCTCCAGTGGCACGTTATCCGTAACTTGTGGCGCGGCGCGTGTCTTGTGACTCTAAAATATCAGTGTTGCCACAAGAATTCTCACAAGTTCGGCCATCTTGCAACCCAGACGTCCTCGGCTGCCTGAAACCGATGAACCTAAAAATATAAAAAGAAAGAAAAGAAAAAAAAGAAATATATATATATTCGTTTCATGGATAGCACATTGAAAGTTTTCTGGAATAGACTATTCCAAATCATCGGACCACGACTTCATATGGTCTGCAGCAATGGAAGTTTTGTGAGGTCCGTCATGACACCCAACTTTTTCAACATCAAATCGGTCATTTATCTTGTAGAGATTAGATCTCTTTCTCTTCTTATTGAATTATTTTCTATTCTTTTCCCGTAACTCTTGCATTTTCCGTTTGGCATCTTCTCTCATGTCCTTATGATTTTTCATTAATTGGTCCTTTAACTCACTCTGAGTTACAAATTTTCTCTCACAGGTTTCACAAAAAAATGGTTTTACGGTAGTATTCTCCTTCGATTTCCTGAATTCTCGGATTTTCAATTTTCCTCTTCTATTCGGTTGAAAAGGAAAATTTCTAAGGTGGTGAGATGGCATTGGTGCTCGGGGACGATTCTGTAACTGAGGTCTTGGATTCTAAGTTCTAAATGGGTGCCCAAAAGAACCACGTTGTCTAGGTAAACAATGAGCTGGATTCATAGGAAACACTTGATTATTAGGCAGTGGTCTGTATATAAAACCAGGAGGTTTCATAGGCTCTGGCAAATTCGAGAAATAAGGTCTATTTTGAAAATTTCCAGGTACATTCCTCTCAGACGGCTAATAGGGCCTAGGCGCTGGATTTGGAGGCCTTTGAAATGGCTGCCTGCTAAATCTATTACTAGTCGGATTCGAAATAAAGTTGTTCCGCGGAAAATTTTGGTTAAACTTTGGGCCAGGAAAGCGAATGCCTGGATAAGACGCCATGCTGTTCTTTCGTCTGTGTACTCTGCATCCAGTCACATACAGAGATTTGCGCTCAACACACTCTGCTTTTCATGCAGGTGTTGGTTGAACAAAAGTCTGTACTTCATTTATTTTACCATTAAGCGAAACTCTGTTGTTAATCTTAGCGTAACTGACACCAAATGCATTTCTTCTTCCCAAGAGTTCAACGCCTTTCTCATCAATCAAAATATTCAATTTATTAAGTACATCAGTCCCTATCATTACTTCATGACGCAATATTCTGAGAACACAAAAGTCAGTTTCAATTGTACATTTATCGAAAGATATTTCAGAAGGAAAAAATCCAATCGGTAAAACTTCCTCATCTCCGATTCCTGTTAAAAATATATTACTGGAATTCAATTTAGGTGATCCGATTTTAACATAAAATTCATAATCCATTAAAGAAAGTTCTGACCCTGAATCATACAGTACACTCACACCTACACCTTCAATTTCAGCTGTCATCTCGATTCTGTTAGAGTATTTTTTTGTTATCGAGACCAGAGATTCTTTCTTTTCATCACACATATTGGCGGTATGTCCAAACCTTGAGCATTTAAAACACCGAATCTTTGATTTATTATCATTTCTTGAACTATTACTGTAATTAAATTTCATCCTTACTTTAAAATCACTATCCCGAGCACGAATAATTGATGTTGATTTTTCGAAATCTTTACTCAGCAATTTCTCATCAATATTTCCATCCGTTTTTATGTTTAGATCGGTTTCTCTTTGGAAATTACGCCTCGCGGCTTCATAATCATCCAATTTATTAACCAATTTATCGATATTTTTTATTGTGGGCAAGTCATCTAAAAAATGTTCACGAGCGTCAGTAGATATTTTCCGCTTTAATTGGTCTACAACCAAAAGTTCCTTCAAATCTTCAATTTTTTTTACTTCTAAACGAGTAATCCACTCTTCAAAATAAGTTTTAAGATCAAAAGCGAAATCGAGCCAAGAGGCGACCGATTCCTTCTTGTGTTGAACAAGTTTTTCTCTAAACTGTTTGGGGTCAGCCTAAAGTGTTTCAAAAGTAACTTCTTAACATGCTCATAATCATTAGCTGGCGGATCTGGTTCTCTAGCGACAATGCTTATAATCTCTAACGGCAGCAATTGGAGTAAATACGTCATCCGATCTTCTTTAGGAATTTCAGTTCGACTGATCTGCCTTTCAAATAATTTCAAATAAACACCTATATCAGCGTACATATCATAACGTGTCATTAATTTCAACAAATTATGTTTTTTAAAAACAGTTGGCGGAACCGGAAAATCGCCAATTCTTTTAATATTTGCTTTTAATATTTCTGCTGTCTCTTTCTGTTCTAGCCTCTCACGTTCTGCTATCTCTTTCTGTTCTAGCCTCTCACATTCTGCTATCTCTTTCTGTTCTAGCCTCTCAGCAATAATAACATCTAATCTACTTTTACTAAAGTCATCATCATAAGTTTCTGAACTGGTGATGATACTAATTAAATCAGCGACTTTACTGCCTTTTACTGCTTCTAGTCCTAACACATCAATTAAAGTTAACAAATCAGTTTTACGTGCTCCATACAAAAAAGCCATTGATATATTTATTCAGAAAGGAAAACGAAAACGAAATGCTTTGTACTCACAGAAATGCTGGTCTTCCTCTAAGGCAGAGAAAAAACAAACAAAAACAACTAATCTATAGGGTCCGTAATCTTCTGACACCATAAATGTAGGAATTTTATCCCCACGGTTCAAACGTCACAAATGTTTCCGTTAAAATATAATAATGCGTATTCACAAACAACGTTAAAATGACACAATACAAATTATAACAATAAAAAAATGTCTGTCCGACTGACACGACAATAATGCTCATTTAGTAAGAGCCACAAAGAAAAATGCCTACATATATATATATATATATATATATATATATATATATATATATATATATATATATATACATATATATATATATATATATATATATATATATATATATATATATATATATATATATTATATATATATATATATATATATATATATATATATATATATATATATACTGCTGGCCACCCAAATTGCAACACCAAGAAAGACAAGAGATATCACAACAAAATTTATTTGTAGATAACATGTTGACCAAGTATCAAATGATTAAATTTATAGACTTCTGTGAAGTGTGGTTCCTGCCAAAATCAGTAGCCAGAGTAGCCGCCATTGTTCGGAGATCACCGCTGCCACACGCCTCGGCATTGATTCAAAGAGACTTTGGATGAGTTCTTGAGGTACAGCAGACCACGCAGCTTCCACACGTTGCCAAAGTTGATCTGCTGTGGCAGCTGGGGATGGAATCTGGGTCAATCGTAGAGCAACCATGGACCACATGGTTTCTATCGGCGAAAGATCCGGAGAACGAGGCGGCCAGGGAAGTAATTCAATCTGGCGATTGACGAAGAACCGTTGGACAATGCGTGCCACGTGTGGTCGCGCATTATCCTGTTGAAATATGGCTGTGGGCTAGCCCTGAAGGTAAGGAAGGACAGCTGGCTCCAACACCTCGGGGATGTAGCGCTGGCTGTTTAAAGTACCGGCAATGCGTACTAGAGGTGTGCGAGAGTGATATCCAATACCGCCCCATACCATAATACCCGGTGCAGGACCAGTGTGGCGGTGCATAACGCAGCTGTTCAGCATCCTCTCTTCACGGTGTCTCCAGACTCGAATGCGACCATCGTGGTGTTGCAGACAGAAGCGTGACTCGTCAGTAAAGACAATTACATTCCATTCTGCCGTCCACATCTTTCTGTCATCGCACCATTGTCGGCGGAGACGTCTGTGGTTCTGCGTCAAGGGTTGACAAAGCAATGGACGTCTTGCGGAGAGACCACTCTGCTGTAAACGGCGTCGAATGGTACGCGCAGACACTGGATGATGCGTTACAGACTGCATGTGCTGTGCTATGGTTCGTGATGTGACTGAGCGATCCGTCACTGCCATGCGCACAATTTGCCTGTCATCACGTGAAGTGGTGCGCTGAGGTGGATGCGATCGAACACGCCGGTCCGTCTTACCCTCCTGCATCCAACGATCACATATCCGCATTACAGTTGTTTGGTTTCGTCCAACACGACTACCGATTTCCCTGAAAGATAATCCACAATCTCGGTAGGCCACTATCCTTCCTCTGTCGAACTCGGATACTTGATCAAAAGATGATCGCTGTTTTCGACGAGGCATAATTGATCGTTTTTTTGAAAAAACCACAAGAAAAACACAATTGCCGAACTTGAAATCGTCGAAATCTCCAAACCTTAAATAGGGCTTTGAAGTGGCGCCACAGGCGCGCGTGATGTGCGTCTGCGATGAAATTCTAATCATTTGCATATCTCACCTCCGCTAATGCATGTTGTAAATTTCATGTTATTTGCATGTTTCCTTCAGGATGTTGCATTTACAGTGGCCAGCAGTGTATATTCATACATATATATATATATATATATATATATATATATATATATATATATATATATGTATATATATATATTTATATATACATACATACACACACACACACATATATATATATATATATATATATATATATATACATACATACACACACACACACACACACACACACACATATATATATATATATATATATATATATATATATATATATATATATATATATATATAATAAGAATATTTTCTCCTTTTCTTTTTACGCAATTGAAAAAAACAAAGGGAGTTGATTTAGTTTAAAAATTTCACTCTTTTCCGATCGGCCAAAATAAAACATCTCCCTGCAGCTTCCAGTTTACGTTTCACTTCCCAATAAAGTACATTTTAGATGTATCCGAATGAACATGCGTTTCTTTTCCATTGAGATATATTTTTATATAGCCTTTTACTTGATATGTAAGGAAATTTTTTTCATTTTATTCGATAACTTGGTATGATATTTAGAAAAATATCCTTCTTTCAACGTAGGATACCAACGTAGGATGCTTTTCATAAATAAAAGGAATGCTTTAGAAGTAACATATTAGAGTTTTTTGGAGAAAATGCCCTCCATATTAGCGTATATCTCATTGTAGAAATTATATTAAAACATTAAAAAGAAAAAGTTCTTAACTTATTATTTGCAACAAGTGGACCTCAGTTCACTCGATAATTTGTAGCGGACGCAACAATTGATTGATTTCAGTAATAAAAGACACATAGCACCTTATAAATCTCAAATGGATGAATTTAATCATTGTTTTCACATCAGTGAGGGGAAACATTCTTGAGAGTCTATCAAATTTGAAAATTTTGAAAGGTATCGAACATTTGTAATTCGGGAGTTAGACAGTATACGAAATGTAAAAAAACAAACAAAGAGATTAGGAATTAAAATAGTGCAATACTTAATAGCATGAATCGTTATCAAAAACCAACATTTTATCTTCAGTTCACTGCACGTAATGAATTACATTTGATTGTTAATGAAAGTACAAGTCTGTATGAAAGACTTTTTAAAATCTTACTCATCTATCATGATAACCTTATACCACAGAAAGCTTTGAAATATGGCTAGATCCTGAATTAGTTTTAAAAGTCTAAAATTATGATGAATAATGTCGTCGACCAAAACTCACGCGCATTTTTGACGAGTTTGTATGAATTATCGTATATTAAGAATGCAACGGTAGTAAAATCGCAAGCTTTTTAATACTGTTTTTTGAATGGAAAATCTCAATTGTCAATATTATAAAAAAAAACCTAAGTTAGGAAATCAACAATTAAAAAAATTATGCAGGTTTTCGAATACTCATTTTCTGAGGCAGATTCTTACCTTTACAGCGAACAAATAAATTTTTTCCACGTGTGTCCATAATTATATTTTTAGCATTGGCAACACTTTGTTTAGGATGAAGTTACCAAAATATTTTCCATAAACTCTATAATTTTGTTTCAAGGCTGACAAGATTATAATATGTAGGAAAATAACATCTTTTTCTTATAACCAAAGACTCTTCTCTAGACTTCATTATATGTTCATATAAAGTTGACCTAAAAAAAGTAACAAAAGTCAACCCCTATCATAATTTTTTTTATCTCGTTATTTTATCTCACTTTTTATGCTGAACAGACAGATTATTGTTTTTCATTTTCCTTCCCTAAAATATCATATTATCTTGATAAGCAATTATCACTTCGATACTATAGCTTCAATGTATACTTATTTCTGAAAATGTCATCAATATGAATACCCCAAGCATAATAAAAGAAAGTTACATTATCTTTGATGACTTGATTTTTTCACCCTCCCATCACGTCACTGCCAAAGACTAACTACGTTATCAGTTTAACAAATCTTGATAATATTATCTTAATTCTAATATTCTCTTGATTTCTAATATTAACTTGATTCTAATGTTATCTTGATTTCTAATATTATCTTGGCTCTGTAATACTATCTAGGTAACCAATTATCACTCCCATACTTTATTTTCAACGCATACTTATCTAGATAATCTTGATTCTATCATTATCTTGACTTCTAATATTATCTTGATTTCTAATATTATCTTGATGAGCAATTATCAGTCCGAAACTGTAGCTTCAATGCATACTTAACTTGATAATATTATCTCGGTAATAATTTCTTGATTCTAACATTATCTTGACTTCTAATATTATCTTGATTTCTAATATTATCTTGATGAGCAATTATCAGTCCGATACTGTAGCTTCAATGCATATTTATCTTGATAATATTATCTCGGTAATATTTTCTTGATTCTAACATTATCTTCACTTTTAATACTATCTTGATAAGCAATTATCAGTCCGATACTGTACTCCAATGCATACTTATTTCTGAAAATGTCATCAATATGAATACCCCCAAGCATAATAAAAGAAAGTTGCATTATCTTTGGCGACTTGATTTTTTTTTCACTCTCCCATCACGTTACTGCCAGAGACTAGCGACTTTATCAGTTCACAAATGGATTTCTTTACGATCAACAGCAGCGAGACAGCTGCACTCTCAAACATTTACGTTAGAATTTCCAATAAATTGCATTTTGGATATATCTGGATGGACATATACTCCTATTTCGACAAGATATCGTAATGTATCCCTTTATCGATATCCCTTAATCTGGACTTTTTCGTTTCATATCATTCTATAACAAGAAAATTTCTTTCAGTCGATGCTCAGATAGTTTCTACAATGTTATGAATCTCCTTAATCATTTGGTTTTTAATATATTACGGATATATTTCTTAACATTTTTCTAGTTTTATCTTTCGTGTGAGTTTCTGTTTATTATAAAATCCGAGGTAAATTAAATTCATCAAAATTCCAGAACTTAGCGAAAAATTGGTATTTTTGGGAGCGATATATTTAAATCACATAACCAACCTTTAAAATCACATTGTAAAATAATCGGACTGATCATAGGTAATGTAAAATTCAAACTAGTATCAATACTGTCTAGAAATAAAGGTTTTTTGGGGGTGATTGTATGAAACTTGTTTTGATTTTTTCGTTTGAATGACAATTCAAGTAATCAATATTTCCTCTATTGTGAATACTCACTTGTGGGAGCACAGTGTAAATTTGAAGAAGTTTATTTATTTACTAGCTGAAAACCCGCGCTTCGCTACGGAGTACATTCAAATTAAATACAACGGTCAACGTATGCAATTTATGCCAAAAAATAAATATATATATTTATAATAAATGCGATGATCAATGTATACAATTGATGTAAAATATATATATATCTATATATATATATATATATAATTATAAAAAAATCGTAAGGGATATGCATTTTTTTTTTGGGATAATATCCAATCGTCTGCTGTATTAGAAAGAGTAAAAAATATTTTTTTTGCCTATTTAATTGTTACGCACGTGACGATAAATTGAAAGTACCAGAAAAACAAATCACGTGATCAGCATTTAATAAATTGAATTCTAAAAATTAATCTTTAAAAATTCACCAAAAATCAGGAAATGGAGGTAAAAATTCGAAAAAAAAATTATTTTGAAGGAATTTTTATGATCTTTCTCGTGATATAAATTTTATAACCCTCAATGTATTATTTTAAATGCAAACGTAAAAACAGTTTAAAAAACAGCTTAAAAATTTAATTTTAAAAAATCTAAGAAGAATTTTTGAAAAATCTTTCTTAGTGCACCCCTACACTATTAGAAGAATCGCCATGCAAAATTTCAGCCCTTTAGGTCCAGAGGTTTGGTCTGTGCGTTGTATGTCAGTCAGTCAGTGAATGAATGAATGAGTCAGTTACGGAACTGTTTTATATATATAGACTAGCTGAAAACCCGCGCTTCGCTACGGAGTACATTCAAAGTAAAAACATCGGTCAATGTATGCAATTAATGCCATCTGTAGCTTCATGATGCCAATATATATATAATAAATACGACGATCAATGTATATATACTTGATGTAAAATATATATATATTTATTTATAAAAAAATCGTAAGCGATATTTTATAGACAAAATAATGTAGAAGAAGATATTCAAATTAAATCTAATATAAAGAATACTAAAGAATATAGTACAGTTAATATAGTACAGTTTCTAGAACATTTCTTTTACTGTATTTTAATATTTTTTTGGATAATGTCCAATCGTCTGCCGCATTAGCAAGAAAATAAAATTATTTTTTGTCTATTTAGTTTTTATGCACGTGACGATAAATTTATTTAAAGTACCAGAAAAAGAAGTCACGTGATCAGCATTTAATAAATTAAATTCTAAAAATGAATCTTTAAAAATTCACCAAAAATCAGGTAATGGAGGTAAAGATTCGAAAAAGATTTCATTTTAAAGGAATTTTTATGATCTTTCTTGTGATATAAATTTTATAACCCTCAAATTATTATTTTAAATGCAAACTTAAAAAAAGTAAAAAAAACAGCTTAAAAATTTAATTTAAAAAAATCTAAGAAGAATTTTTGAAAAATCTTTCTTAGTGCACCCCTACACTATTAGAAGAATCGCCATGCAAAATTTCAGCCCTTTAGGTCCAGCGGTTTGGTCTGTGCGTTGTATGTCAGTCAGTCAGTGAATGAATGAATGAATCAATGAATGAATGAGTCAGTTACGGAACTGTTTTATATATATAGATTACAAATACCCGGAAGATTGGCAATGACGCCATTTGTTCTCAGTAAAGGCCGAGACTGCTGGCCAATTATTTAAGGGGACACCATATAGGTGGCCAACATTACCCTCCACAAGCCGGTCACGTAATTTAGAACCCAGTCAAGTGACGAGACCAGAACACTTGACCCCGCACCTCCTGAGGTAAATTTGATAACTTGGAGGACATTACAGCCACGACATATTTTACGTGCACCGGCCCCCATTAGTGAACACGGCGGGGGATTTTGTCAGCGACCGTCATTGAACCTGCAACCCTCAGATCATTGGCTCGACGCTTTGCCAACGGGTCGCCAAGCCCTTTAATTTACAGAAGTAACTTCTAAATGTCCTCCGTAATTTTAGCTATAACTTATGGGACTATTTCTGTTTCATAAGTAACCTTTGGAAAATAACTCTTATTGAAAGGTAATCTCTAATTGTTTTTTTTATATATTTTGATAAATATTGAGAAATAATTGAGTGAGAGCCTGTTGAAAAAAAAGCGAAAGTAACAGAACAGCAATAAATATAATACAATACTTCGTAACCTCAAACTTAGTTAAAAACCAATATTTTACATTCCGTGCATGTGACGATCATGAAAACACAAAACACATTTGTGTGTTATACCAAAGTGATTATAAAGGTTTTAACATTTTCATGTCCAAATGAAAATGTTAGAACCTTTATAATCTCTCACAGTATAAAGTTATGTAGGATGGCTTTGTCTTGATAAAGAAAACTGTAGTATATATTGTTACGAATTCCCAGTTCGGGTTCGGCGATTGAATGGACTTTGAATAAGACAGAATAAAAACAAAGATTTATTTACAGGAAGTCGAAATACTACAGCTTACAGATCGTCAGAAACCGACTACAGTGCTTCTAACACAATCTCTAGTTCACAGAGGTACGAAAAAATACTGAACACAAAAGACGCCGCACTAAATCGCACTTATCGCGGCATAAATCTCAGCAATTCTCCGAAGAAAATATCACAGCTAACAGCAGCGCTTTTGACAAGCTCGAAGCACAACAACTCCAAAACGGAACTCTGACCTCCAATCAAGTCTGTATTTACAGCTCAAGAGTCTGGGGATTCCCACAATGTTCCAGAACATTCCAGGCTTGGAGAAGTCGCCAAGTTTGACACCATGTCGTCAAATTTGGCAACATATCGCAAAACTTGGCTTCAAAAATTAGTCGCCAATATCTCGCCGAATTGGCGAGATATTTGGCGAGATACCATAGAAACCCTATATTAAATGCATGGTAAGGCAGAAATTTAGCAAATACGACTATTTACATGGAACAAACGATACTAATGCATTATTTTACAAGCGTAAAAACAAATTTAACGGTAATTTAAGCAAAAGACATACATTAATTTAGAAAATTCGTAACAATATGTTTAATACCATCTACCAAAACACAAGCGTAGGATTGACGAGATTTTGTCAAATATTGGATTTATGGAAACTTAATTGCTACAGTAGATAGTGCAATTGCAGCATTTTTTATTTTCTAGAGGGAACGCTTTGCGAAATATGCATAAAATTATCAATAATCTGTCAGAAAATCAGCAATTTTTAAGTTAAAGAGCAAACTAATTTTTGGGAGAGAGGGGGGGGGGGTATTCAGTTATATGAGGCAGATTATGTATTAGGAGTACTATAAGGGATTTTAAGCATACATTCAAAGAAAAAAGTTAAAGTATGTAATAAAATATCTTAAAATTTATGCCGATGCCATATTCAAATCAGATTGAATTTTTCGTACCATTGAATAGTGAGTGATACATCAGGTGATGATAGTGAAATTCGTGTTAAAACTTCCGAAATGTAACCTCCTTTGGAACGAAACACAAACAGTATTCAAACTATATTAACGCAAGAAACTAGGCAATCAAACACTCCGATCCGCAGAACTTATGATCAACGCAAATAAAGTTAGTGATGGGAAGAAAATATTCCTTTACAGTCTTTGTCTCACATGGCACCATTTATTCTTTATTGATCCACGAAAGCAGCATTACAAATAATTTTTCATTCCTGGCTATGTCTGTTGAAATGAAGTTTTCCATTTTCCCAGTGATTGTTTTATACGATTATTAACCTTTTCGGATAACATCCAATTTATCTAAAACTGCGATATTTTCGCCCTGAAAATAGTCCGCTCTAAATCTAAGAATTTCCTGATAGAGCTACATTTGGAAAATGATGTTGATTTCTTCCCCACCTCTAAAAGAAAAGAAAAGAAAAATAAAACAGACCTTATTTGCCAAATCCATTGAACTTACTTTTACAGGTAACTAATTTCCAGAAATGTTCAGCGTCACGCAAACTGGCAGCCGAAGAGAGGATTGCCTTTTAAACAATTCAATAGAATGGAGAAATTTAAAACGTTGGAGAGAGACAGTTCCCCTCGTGGTGCACTGCAATAAAAAGCTTATAAGGGCAAGAAAGCATCCACCCCTAATTTTTCTTTTCCCTTTTTCTCCAAAATGTAATTTAATGTATGTTCGTATAAGGAAATATCCAATGGCATTTTTTTTTTAAATTTCCGACTTTGTTTCTAAGAATGCAAGGATTTGAGATGATTGATGTCATTGGTTTAATTGTAAGTTAGAGGCATTTTTAAAAATAATAATTATGCATGGTTAGTTATGCCTGTAATTACAGTCTTTGAATGACCAAGGTGTTAAATCTATGGTGACCGGTATAAATGGCTTAAGTTTAGAAAAAAGTGATTTTTAGATATTTGTTAGTATTGATAAAAAAATATCTTTTGATTTGTATAAAGGCTTTAGTCTATCAGTTTGTATACAAAAGTACATTTCTTTGCACAAAAGATTCAAGTCGAAATTAATATTCTGCGATTGGTATAAAAGCTAAAAACTTGATATATTTAAATCACTATTTTTAACTTAAGACCTTTGTACCGGGCACCATGGAGTTATTCACAGGCAAGAAATTATTTAGCGCTTTTGTTTTATTATCCTCTTCAAATTTAGCCCCTAAAGTACGATGTATTTCAATTAAGAGTTTCAACCCAGGTGTCATCAAATTATCCACAGGAAGGGCTTATGGAATGGGGTATCTTAGCTATCCTACCCAACAATATTTTTGTAAAGAAAAAATTAGACCATCTAGATACTCTTGCAGGCATTTTAAGACTGAACGTCCTAGAAATGTTTCTTGTGACGGTATTTTTAACTCGACTAATTGGGAATCCTACGACACAACTGTTGAAACACATTTGTTGAACACTATACTTATCCCTCTTCTTTAATTTTATACTCAATCTCTCATCTTCCACTGTGATATATCATTTTCATTGTGCCAGTTTGTTGATGCTTGTCGGTCTGCATTTACTATAAATTAAGACGACTGACTTTGAAATAACTGATTTTGAGAGAACTTATTTATAGCGTAACTCCTCTTTTGAAATTTGAAACGGACACATATATCTCATATCATGGCAACTGCCATCTTCTGATCTTTATTACATCGTCTTGTTCATGAGATATCCTTACTTAGATATTTACTTAAGCATCGCTGGCAGTTATCAGCCTTATAAATATTCGTCTGTGTTTATCAATTCATTCCAAACTTCTACTACGGTTTTAAGGATATTAAAATTATCTGACTACTTCTTCTTCGAAGTTGTTACTGTTAACAATCTCAAAATATCAAATTACAAAAAGAAGACACTGACAGTTGAAAAAGTTAACCCCTTCTTTCTTGCTCCGTCAAAATTATGGGGTGAGATTTCGCCTTCAATTTCGCGTGCCCTTGATATTTCTTGGCTGGGGAATGTTTAAAAGTAACGCACCAAAAAATATTAAAATAATCCATTTAGTTTACCCTGAAAATTTTTTATTTCTTATTTTACATACCAGATGGAAGCACCAAACTATTTATAATGTAATTGAGGGTGGGGATTTTTTTATACTAGATGTATCAGATCAAGAAATAAATGGAATCCTCCGGAAAAAATTGGCACTTTTATTACCGTTTTCTTGAAAATTATGCGATTGTTAAACTGTTTTAACAGAAATTAGCGCTCTACGCAACCTAAATGCAAGATTCCGTAGCAATAATAGAAATCAAAGTATAAAATTCAATAACTAAAAGAACCGGAAAAACTGAAGAAAATAAAAAAAAATGAGGTAATCGACCTGTCTCTATATCAGGAGGCGTAACAGTGTCCGGTCACCTCAAGTGGAAACTTTCCGGATAGGAAGTAGGTCTATCCAGAAATCATCCCAAGGCTCAGAGATCCTCATATTGAAAATAAAAGTCAAATGCATAAAAAATAACACCACAACATTAAGTACATGAAGAAACTACACAAAACAGAAATTTACGAGCAAACTCACCCTACACCGATTAATTGAGAAGTGACAGTAGGAAGGAAGAACCAGCTATTTAACCTTAAAATTGTAGCACCGCAGTAGAACTACAGCGCCACCTACCTAACTGATATGCAACGAAATAAGTTTTAAAGTTGTTACTGTTAACCAGCAGATATTGACGTTCGGTGTGCAAAGCCGAAATTAGATATGTAAGTGTGTAGGGAAAATCGCGCAATAATTAAGCACCATTAAATCATACTTAGTAACTTCCCTTTAAGTATTTAAAAGTCTTAGAGATATTGGTGCTAACAAACGCAACCAAATTAATAATGAACAGAAATTTTAAAATTTAGAAAGTTAAACTATTCAGAGGCATTCTGGTCACTTTAAACTACTCGCATAAAAATTTATATTGTAAAAAGGAACTGTAAAATTTGACAGGAAATTTACTCCACACGAGCGGTTGTACTCTGTCGTTATCAGTCTGGGAGGGTAAAACGTGCGAATATAATTACCTCTCACAACATTATCAAATCATATTAACCTTTACTCTCACTTATGAACGGTCACGTAATGTTTTATAATATATATATATATATATATATATATATATATGTATGTGTGTGTGTGTGTGTGTGTGTGTGTGTGTGTGTGTGTGCGCGTGTGTGTGTATGTTTGTTTGTGCTTGTGCTTGTGCTTCATAGTGCTGCATGAGAAACTAATACTGTCGCTCAATAAATAATCCGACTTCAGCCGATCTATTTTAAGTCTCCAAGTCTTTAAAAAGAGAATATTCTATCTGAAAGAGTGTTTCTTTAAGAACATATTCTTCTTATATCAAAAAGAATTAAACGCATTATTTCAATCTGCTTCCAAAAGTCTGAGGTGAAAAAGAAAGAAATATACACGTCTGAAAAGCTAATAAGTAAAACTGAAAATTAAATTAATTTATTGAGGCTTGAAATGTTAAAACATACTTCAGTTAGAGGGAAAGAAGGAACACTGAATGAGATGAATTTATTTAGTTATTTGCAAAAATATCGTACATAAATCACAATTTAAAATTTAGCCCCACTTTAAGACTTAATTTAGAAGTACATGTACAAATGTATTATATATATATAAAATAACAACTAAAAATTAATATTAATTAATAATAATTAAATTCTTCAGTAAAAATAATATTAAATAATAAATAATAATGAATTTCTCTAAGTAATAATAAAAACACTAATTTAATTTAGGTTATTAGTCCTATAACACAGTCTCCATAGTAAGTCTGTTTCTGTGTTTTCATTAGCTCCTGTTGTCAAGGTTTGTGATGTCAGTCTTCTTGCGGTTCCTACTCTTAACTTCCACTTTGTCTAGCGCCAGGCTAGTGTTCTATGATGAATCAACTATGTATTCAATTCTTCTGTTTTCTTATGGATTGTACAGTGTCTAAGTATGTTTATTGATAGATCATACTTATTAGAAACAATCCATTGGTTTTTAGACAGTATCGGCACTGCTGATTGAAGAGATGCTGTTTAAAACCTATATTTTCATGTTCTTGTTCATGGCTGCAACTAGTTTAAAGCTTATACTAGTTTTCACTTTCAACTTTGTCTTATCTATACTAATATATAAAGAGAGAGGGGATTTTGTACGTGGAGGGTAATCTTCAGAACCACTGTACCCTATTTGAAAATTCTTCACTGTTTGAAAGGTACATTATTCCAGATGGACATAGGCTATATATTATGTATATCTGATCAGTAGAATAAAGTTAGGGGGGATACTCTAGATTTGTGTGCACGGCCGCCATCTTGGATTTTTCCGCCAGGGTTTGGCGCATTTCGCATGGCGATAATTATTGCGTTCTGGTAAAAATAACCCAATGTCAAATTCTCTAATTTGAAGATCAAACAGTTATTTCTGATGTGATCTTTTAATTACAGTATAATAATTTTAGGTCAGATCTTGGCCTTGACCTGGAAATCTGAGTCAAATTGACTAGACTCAAAGAGTAATTATTTTTAAAACTAGAGTCTTTTTGTTGAAACTTTTGAATCCATTATCAGTTTTTCGTTAACTTATCTATACTAATATATAAAGAGAGAGGGGATTTTGTACGTGGAGGGTAATCTTCAGAACCACTGTACCTATTTGAAAAATTCTTTCACTGTTTGAAAGGTACATTATTCCAGATGGACATAGGCTATATATTATGTATATCTAATCAGTAGAAATAAAGTTAGGGGCTTAATCCTAACAATCTCCATTGTTACCGCTACTGTCCTCTACCGCTTTTTTGTTGCGAAGTCTTCAACGATCCTAAGCGTGGTGCTATCTATACTAATATATAAGAGAGAGGGGATTTTGTACGTGGAGGGTAATCTTCAGAACCACTGTACCTATTTGAAAAATTCTTTCACTGTTTGAAAGGTACATTATTTCAGATGGACGAGGCTATATATTAGGCATATCTTAATCAGTAGAATAAAGTTAGGGGCTTAATCCTAACATCTCCATTGTTTACCGCTACTGGTCCTCTACCGCTTTTTGTTGCGAAGTCTTCAACGATCCTAAGCGTGTGTGCTATCTATACTAATATATAAGAGAGAGGGGATTTTGTACGTGGAGGGTAATCTTCAGAACCACTGTACTATTTGAAAAATTCTTTCATTCTGTTTGAAAGGTACATTATTCCAGATGGACATAGGCTATATATTATGTATATCTAATCAGTAGAAATAAAGGTTAGGGGCTTAATTCCTAACAATCTCCATTGTTACCGCTCTGTCCTCTACCGCTTTTGTGGCGAAGTCTTCAACGATCCTTAGCGTGGTGCTATCTCTAACTAATATATAAAGAGAGAGGGGATTTGTACGTGGAGGGTAATCTTCAGAACCACTGTACCTATTTGAAAAATTCTTTCACTGTTTGAAAAGGTACATTATTCCAGATGGACATAGGCTATATATGATGTATATCTAATCAGTAGAAATAAAGTTAGGGGCTTAATCCTAACAATCTCCATTGTTACCGCTACGGTCCTCCTACCGCTTTTTGTGGCGAAGTCTCAACGATCCTTAGCGTGGTGCTATCTCTACTAATATAGAAAGAGAGAGGGGATTTGTACGTGGAGGGTAATCTTCAGAACCACTGTACTATTTGAAAAATTCTTTCACTGTTTGAAAGGTACATTATTCCAGATGGACATAGGCTATATATTATGTATATCTAATCAGTAGAAATAAAGTTAGGGGCTTAATCCTAACAATCTCCATTGTTACCGCTACTGTCCTCTACCGCTTTTTGTTGCGAAGATTTCAACGATCCTTATCGTGGTGCTATCGCGGTGGGCTTCTGTTGACACTAGCGGTTCGAACCTAGCCGTTCTCCGGCACGCCTTTTACTTTTAAAAAATTTATTTTAATTATTAACTAACATAAAATTATTTTAATGTATTAGTTATGTTATTATTAAGGTAAAAAAATATTTACAATTTATTGGCTATCAACTGGAAATTTATTGGTATAATATTTTGTTCAACCCGGACAAAGTCGGGACGGGCTGCTAGTATATATATATATATATATATATATATATATATATATATATATATATATATATATATATATATATATTTATTTATATAAATATATATATATATATATATATATATATATACACTGCTGGCCACTGTAAATGCAACACCCTGAAGGAAACATGCAAATAACATGAAATTTACAACATGCATTAGCGGAGGTGAGATATGCAAATGATTAGAATTTCAGCGCAGACGCACATCACGCGAGCCTGTGGCGCCACTTCAAAGCGCTATTTATGGCTTGGAGATTTCGACGATTTCAAGTTCGGCAATTGTGTTTTCTTGTGATTTTTCAAAAAAACGATCAATTATGCCTCGTCGAAAACAGCGATCATCTTTTGATCAAGTATCCCAGTTCGACAGAGGAAGGATAGTGGCCTGCCGAGATTGTGGATTATCTTTCAGGGAAATCGGTAGTCATGTTGGACGAAACCAAACAACTGTAAAGCAGATATGTGATCGTTGGATGCAGGAGGGTACGACGGACCGGCGTGTTCGATCGCATCCACCTCAGCGCACCACTTCATGTGATGACAGGCAAATTGTGCGCATGGCAGTGACGGATCTCTCAGTCACATCACGAACCATAGCACAGCACATGCAGTCTGTAACGCATCATCCAGTGTCTGCGCGTACCATTCGACGCCGTTTACAGCAGAGTGGTCTGTCCGCAAGACGCCCATTGCTTTGTCTACCCTTGACGCAGAACCACAGACGTCTCCGCCGCCAATGGTGCGATGACAGAAGGATGTGGACGGCAGAATGGAATGAAATTGTCTTTACTGACGAGTCACGCTTCTGTCTGCAACACCACGATGGTCGCATTCCAGTCTGGAGACACCGTGAAGAGAGGATGCTGAACAGCTGCGTTATGCACCACCACACTGGTCCTGCACCGTGTATTATGGTATGGGGCGGTATTGGATATCACTCTCGCACACCTCTAGTACGCATTGCCGGTACTTTAAACAGCCAGCGCTACATCTCCGAGGTGTTGGAGCCAGTTGTCCTTCCTTACCTTCAGGGCTTGCCCACAGCCATATTTCAACAGGATAATGCGCGACCACACGTGGCACGCATTGTCCAACGGTTCTTCGTCAATCGCCAGATTGAATTGCATCCCTGGCCGCCTCGCTCTCCGGATCTTTCGCCGATAGTAAACATGTGGTCCATGGTTGCTCTACGATTGACCCAGATTCCATCCCCAGCTGCCATAGCAGATCAACTTTGGCAACGTGTGGAAGCTGCTTGGTCTGCTGTACCCCAAGAACTCATCCAAAGTCTCTTTGAATCAATGCCGAGGCGTGTGGCAGCGGTGATCTCCAACAATGGCGGCTACTCTGGCTACTGATTTTGGCAGGAACCATACTTCACAGAAGTCTATAAATTTAATCATTTGATACTTGGTCAACATGTTATCTACAAAATAAATTTTGTTGTGATATCTCTTGTCTTTCTTGGTGTTGCACTTTGGGTGGCCAGCAGTGTATTTATATATATATACACTGCTCAAAAAAATTAGGGGAGAAAGCAAAGAAGTTAAGAAAACCGTGCTAGACAGCCACGTATTGGCATAAAATGGATAGTACACGCGTATCAATGAGCAATACAGAAAAAAAGACGCAAAAAAATTTGTAATTAAGTTTTAATTCTTTGAAAATATGGAAAAAACATATGGAAAAGTCTCGGAGAGTAAAATGAGGCCTTGGTCTCGCAGCAATGCGTCGCGCATGTCCAATCGAGCATGTCCCAAACATGCTCGATTGGATTCAGGTCAGGAGAGCACGCTGGCCATTCCATACGTTGTATTGTTTCAGCTTCAAGCATGTTCTCCACAAGACGAGCTGTATGCGGTCTGGCATTATCATGCTGGAAAACAAAGGAATCTCAATGGCTGCAGCGTAAGTATGACATGAGGTCTCAGTATCTCGTCTGCATACCTTCGGGCCGTCAAGTACCATTCCGAATGATATGCAGGTCCGTACGTCCACCTATGCTGATTCCACCCCACACCATAAAACCAGCTCGTCTGTATTGTGACCTTTCACGAACGAATGTGGGGTTATTTCGAGTCCCCCTTTCCCTCCATACCAAAACACGTCGGGTGTCACACTCCAGACTGAATCGGGACTCGTCTGTAAACAGCACTTGGCTCCAATCATGTTGCTCCCAATCTCGATGTTCAGCAGCCCATCTTCTTCGGGCCGCACGGTGGCGTGAGGTCAACGGAATGCAGACCATTGTCTTACGTGCATAGACACCTTCCTGGTGAAGCCTATTACGTACTGTTTGGCTGGACACCCTTCGTCCTGTTGCCAAGAGCAACTGTCTTTGCAGCTGAGTAGCATTGTCTGTTCTGTTTCGAGGAGCTGTTAACAGTATATACCGGTCATCAGTTGCTGTAGTGGCGCGTGGCCGACCTTGCCCTGGTCGACGTCTAACATTCCCTGTTTCTTGAAATCGATTCCACAGCCTTGCAACGACACTTCTGGCGACTCCAACAGCGTCCGCGACACTACGTTGTGTTTGCCCGGATTCATGTCTGCCTATAATACGCCATGCCATCGATTCCGGTAAATCACGTTGTTGAGACACTTTCAAGTCACCTTTTCTCAAAAAAATAATAACTGAGCAATCGAATTTCACAGTTAAGGCAGTGAAACAGACGATTCTGCAACATCCCGATTTCTGCCCTTATGATCTTTTTCTGGTTTTTGACATTATGAACTTTGATTTGCATATGAAGTTTTCTTCTGCTGTTTCCTGCTAGGCTTTAAATTATGGATGATTTATTTATGTTACTCTTATCGGTGTAAGTATTTGCGTAATTTCGTTAAAATCATGTGCTCCTCTAATTGTTTTGAGCAGTATATATATATATATATATATATATATATATATATACAGGGTCATCCAAAAAGTTGTCCATGATTGCAAAGTGAAATAAATAACCATATAATAGCACTCATGGCGTTTATTTTTTCATCAAAAGATACAGAAGTGAATCAAGTTTTGGACATTATCGGATAGGTTTCGATCTGAGCACACCTCGTCGTTTGGCACGCATCGAGGCAATAGTCAATCTCCATAAAGGTACACTCGATAAAGGTTGTCACAGTCTCTATTGCAGCAGTGATTCTGTCCGATAAATGGTGTAATCCAGGGTCTTCTAAGCGTACACAATGTTTTTCAGGTAACCCCATATAAAAAAGTCTAAAGGGGTCAAATGGGGCTTCTTGGTGGCGAAAAAACTGGACCGCCCCTTCCTATCCATCGTCAAAACCCATGTAGGAGGAAGCGTGAAGACACAGCTTCAGCGCATATCCCTAGCGCAGTCTCGGTCACCTTCACATGAAAAAATTAAACTCCCCGAGTTAACATATCTGCCGCTACGAAAAATCTAGTTGGTTAATTGTTGTTCCTAGGCCGTGGCGGCCTTGTGGTACAGCGCGCTGGTTTTCGGTGCTCAGGGTGCTCGGATCGAATCCTGGCGAAGCGCCACTAAAATGCCTCCGTTTGTGTCGTCCCTTCATAGGGGGCAATGTTGGTCCGCCTATATGGAGCCCCATAATAAGGTGGCCAGCAAAACTGTGGTGAATTATAGGCGAATGTCTTCGCGACAAGTGCCTCCGCATTAAAAAAAAAAAAAATTGTTGTTCCTGGTGTGCACAACTGAAACTACGGACAGCTTTTTCGATAACCCTGTATATATATATATATATATATGTATATATATATGTATGTATAAGTTTTTTCTTCACAAGTCATCTTTTTTCTGTTTTTTAGGAGTTTTTCTTCTACGTTTTAACCTTTATCTTGCAAAGACAAATCTTTCAACCTCTTTTATTCCTGTCTTTTTTCTATGTAAATATGTCTCAAATCTTGGGTGAGTTGTAAGAAAAAAAAGAAACTATGTTTGAATTCTCACAAGCTTTAAAAGTATAAATTTCTTCAACAATATTCTATCTATAAAGGCCTATGTCTTGATTGACTTTTTTGCAACTTATTAACATAACCTAATTAGTTCAGTTAAGTTAGGTTAGTAGTAATTAATATAAGCATAAGCGGATCAGTGTTGGGTAACTGGGCCATACCTGGACCCAGTTCCCCTGAAGGTACAAACTTGAAATTAAAAATAAAGAGAAAAACAGCAAATTAAAGATGCAATGCGAGGAAAAATACCAGAAAAAGAAAAGAAAGATTAGATTTAAACCACTGATTTCAGTAGATTTAGAAAACCCTTTGCCTTCAACTTCTGGCCTCTTCAAGTTTAAAAAGGTGAAACCTGGGGTGAATTCTGATGATGATGGCTCAACAGGTATGGGCATTGGCGGACTGCGAATCAGACAAAGTTGTGCCTGGTATCACTGTTATCAAAGGACTATGTTATTGTATCTTATAAGGTAACCTGGACAAGCCTTCACTTGATCTCTATTGTAGATTTAAATAGAGACCAAGGGAAAATAAAACACCTGAAAATGCTGGTTTAACTTACTGGCGATGGCCAGAAGAGGAGGACATTCTGTGGTATGAAGAAGATATTTTAAGATTGATTCGATCCCCAATCCCCATGTGCAAAGTTTGAATTTTCAGTGTTCCACAGTTAAAAGGTTGTTTATTTGAGTATGAGTGAGTTTAACTATTATAAGTTATAGAGAATAGCTCACTTCTACCCAGACTTGGGTGTATATAATTTGAAGTGGCACTCTATTTGAATTTGATACAAACACAGTTTATACATGAAACAATGTTTATTGAATTCGTTGCACATATTATTCCTAATATTCGTTGCACATATAGAATTTGCTTTTACAGCAATAAGCATACGTACTACTTGTACGGAATATATATTAACATTCAATAGAAATACACTTTGCAAATACTCACAAACCAGCAGAGAGTCAAACCAGCAGTACTGCCACGTAAACTTTGGGCCCCCCTAAGCACTAGCGCAGGATAGCACCTGGAGCTGCTTTCCTCGTAGCTCCCTTAACTCGCTTATCTATCAACCTTAACAAAACCTTCTCTTCAACATCTGTATTAATCAAGCTGCTTGGTATTTATACCAAGCGTGTATGTCGAAATTAGCATTTCCCAAGCAGCTTCTTTAATTCATTCACTCAAAAGTTCGATTCTTGTGAATCGAATCTTATGTATACCTTACAAATTGAAGTAGTGAAGTCACTCATTTGTGTTCTTTTTCACTTAAGCTCTTACTACTGGTTAAGTTATTACAAAAAACACTTTTTTGCAAGTGACACATTAATTCACCTATTAACTCATTAACTAACTCAGGCTTGTTAAACTCAAATTAATATTACATTTTTCAATAGAAAAGCGCATTACAACTACTAACTAAGCTAGAAAGTATGTTTGTACTTTTTAAAAAGTGTTTATAACCAATTACATTGTGTTTTTAATCACTTTGTAAGTTATTTTTTTCTGGTGTTCGCAACAATCTATCTTGTAACATTGGCAATTGCTTTGAAAAATTATTTTTGAATGGGGGTACAATTTTTCTTTCTTTCTAGATATACAAGCATTGGACCTATATACCCAGTCACAGATTCTGTTGTTTATTATGAGAAATAGACCTGTGTAGTACAGTTGCCCCAATTATCAGGGGAACTGAGCCCTACTGTACTTAAAAATATATGCAATATTTATATATATAATATATATAATAAAAACCAATATCATAGCTTAAACATAATCCCTAAGACTTACTAATGTACATTTAATACAAAGATTTTTGAAAATTATACGAGTACATATTAGTATAATATTAATGTGGTATACCACATTAATATTATACTAATAAACTTAAACCCATAATTAAATATAGTATATAAAAAAGTTGAAAATCTATGGCCTAGTTTCCCCAACATACCTTACTTCTCACAATAAGGAGAAATAATCAGTTCGTGTTCTTGAGTTACAGGTAAATATTTTAAATATTACCATCTTCTGTCGGTATAAATTGATATATCAGGGCAGTATCGTATTTATCTTGAATTTTCCATAACTTACGAAAAGCATCAATGGGTTGTAGGTTGTTCTGAGAAATATAAAAAAAAATTGAATCCGGATTAAATAATTTACAATATTGTTAGAGATATAACATGAAAAACCTTATTTTAAAATCTTTCATATTTTCTAATAAATTTTCCAGAATATTGAAGATGAAATTATTACAAAATACAATTTTATTGTTTTCCATAGTCATAATTATTTTGAAAATACTCAGGATCTACATGAACAGCATTTATCAAATATATATAAAGCAACCTATGAATCTAAAATCCACTCGAAAAAGATAATTTCGGATCCTTTTTTTAAAAAAATTCCCTCAATTTCACAAAAAAATGAACTGAACAATTCCTTTATTCCATTTTATTTTCTCAATCAATCGACTGCCAGAAAAGTACATTGCAACGTGAAATCACGCAAGCAGTACCTTCGAGGTTTCAAGTGAAATATCTCCATTATTTGAAAGTTATTTCGGAGGGTGACTAAAGAAAAGGGGGAAATGCACACCCCACTAAACATAAGAAACATATGTTAAGAGGAAATCTGAAAAGAGTTGAAGAGAGCCATTTTACATTGAATGTAAACATGAATGCACTATGTGATCGAAACTGGAAATTTTTGTAAATATGGTTTTGTCTAACATGTTTAACTCAGATTTTATGTTATTCCAGTGAAAGACGCGATTTCTCTTGAATCTTATTGATCTGCATTCCGACTGCTCTATCTATAAAAGTATCATTAACCCTTATTTGTATGACTTTTCTTTATTTAAAAATATGTATTTTTAATCCAGTAAAACACAAAATTTTGAAGAAAAAAATTAAATCAATTACTTTTAGATTGAAAAACATAATATTTTATAATGAGCATTTGGTTCCTTTTATAAAGTTCAAGATGAAAAATTTCCTTGAAAGACGAGACATAATGTTTTGCAGAGCGAGGTTAATAACTATGTCTGTATTTAAACAACAATATGCACGAGGAAGTTACATTTTTACACTCAGAACATAATGATATTCAACATTATATGCATGTTATAAACACAGAAACATAAATGTTTGAATTTTTACTATACATCATGTTTGAAATTTCGGATGGGATTTCATAAAAGAGTGTCGATTTCCTCTATGTTATTTATTTGTAAACTAATTTTTTTGCAAATTTTTGTCTATTATAAATTGTTCAAAAATGTATATAATTTTACTAAACTTAGTTCAAAATACCTGTATCTGTATTAACTTTACTTTGTTATTAACTCATTCTCATTTAATAGTTTGAGATGAGTTTACTTCAACAATTGTTTCATTTTAAAATAAATGGCGGCTTGGTTTATTTTTCACTATTTTTCATTTAATTAATATTACAGTTTATAAATGAAGTTGATTTTAGTAAAGCTAATATTTTCTATGTAATTCAATATTTAAGGGGAAGGATTAGATCAAAATTAATACTCAACTGCTCTAAAAGAATCGATGCTATCATTATTAATTTTCATAATGAAATCCCTGCTTGTAAGCTTCTTGCATGGCTGCTCTTTATAAAAAGGGGATTTTAACATTTTTTTCATATAAATGCGCAATTGTTAAGTGTGTAAAATTTCCTTGGAGATAGGATTTTTAAATTATTCTTCTCTAGGAAGTCATTGTTGGACGTTGTATTGAGCATATCCGATTGCGAAAGCAAGAGCAATTCTCTAAGCAAGTTGGCAGAATTGAAAGATGCGATACACCGACATAACCGTAACATTCCTCCTGATATCCTAAGAGCTACTGTTGAGAATGCAGTAATGCGATTTAACTTGCTTTCGGAAAATGGTGTAAACCACATTGAACATACTTTGTAACACGTTTCACAAACGATTAAACACATTTTAAACCGATGTCTTCCTGTCTTATTTCGTTTAACAATATTGCATACAGCGCCATTTCCCCCCTGGTGGGCTTTGAGCTTTTTTTTCTTTTTTTGGGGGGGGGGGTGGAAAAGAAATTCCCATGACCTCCGTTGACGTATTACCAAGTTTGATAACATTTGGTCCAGTACTTTTCCTTTTATGACCATTTCAAAGTGGAACTTTAATTATAACCACCTATATTTAATAAAATATTGAGCAAAAATTACCTGAATTTCAGGTTTGTCCTTCTCTTTAATTCTTTTTTAAATTTTAGTTTTATTTTTTTTCTTGGGGGTGGGGGATCTAATACGGAGGCACTTGTCGTTAGACATTCACCTTTGTTATTCCCCGCAATTTACTGCCTACTTTATTATGAGAGCACCATATAGGTGAGCCGGCATTGCTCCATATGAGAGGGACGACACGGAAACAACCAAGCCTTATTCGGGATTTGAAGCAAGCCCTGTGCGTGGCTGCTCAGAAAGCTAAACACTACACAATATGGGGGAAATTTATAATTTTCAGTGTGTTAGTATCAAGCTAATAATTTTAAAATTCTCTTTTTTTTAGTATTAATTTTTGTTACTTTCTTTTCTAAATGAAAGACAAATACATATAAATATTTAAATATGATGTTTTAGTCACATAAAATTTGCTAAAAACAAGGGCAGGAGGTAAGCAATACATTTTTTTATTGTTTAAATGCAAAGAAAATATAAATCCAATAACTGCAGTTCATTGATTTTGAAAATACTTTGTCAAAAATTGCTTATTTCTTTGTTCTGTTTTTTATTAAAATTGTCCTAATTTTTTTTAAATTATTACTACCAAATAATTTTATTGGGGCCGAGTGATTTTTTGAAAAAATGGGGGTCGCTACTGAAAGTGTTTGCACATCACTGCTCTAAGCTCTCATAAATTATTCCTTCCATAGAAATAAATTGCGTTAACTTAATTACTTTTCAAAGTAAAATTTCAATCAAAATAATTATCCAGTCAAAGTAATAATTCAGTCATAACTCGAATGTAAAAATCTGGTAACAGAAAACTTCAGTACGTTAGAAAATCTTGCATCTCGTGAGAATGAAACATTAAAACTTTCTGATACAAGCACTATTAAGCTTTATTTTTCAGATTACTCGAACCGTAAAAATCAGGAAAGATAATAAACTTGGAAAATTTCCTCCCAAGAATTCCTTTCTCTCTTTCAAAACTATTCAGAATTTTTTTTTATCGGTATAAGCACGGCATCCTGATTAACTTTTCGTCGAACAGAAATTATAATCACAACTTTTGGAGTTACCGGGGCCGACGCAATAGCAAATGCAAAGGGATATGTATAGCACAAAGGTAACGACCCTCATGTTGAAATACTTACTTTCACAATCTTAATAATATTTTAATAACCTAAGTACTTTTGTTGCAACCCAATCAGTGGAACTATCGTGCCTATTTCAAGAGAACTATACTTCTAAATCATTTTTCTGATTAATTTGTTATCGCTTTAGAATCCAATTTCCTGGCCGTCACTAAATATCCATGGATCTAAAGATATTTACAGAAATGTACATTAAATATTTATTACGTTCATTTATTAATACAGTGGAATCTCGATCTATCGTTTTTCAAGGGACCGATTGAAATGAACGATAAATGCGGGAAAACGATAGATGCGGAAACATAACAAAGCAATATGATCGTTGGGACTGGATAAAATGAACGACACTTACGGAAAAACGATGGATTCGAAAACGATCGATCGAGATTCCGCTGTATAAGATACTAGCTGAATACCTGATCTTCGATACGGAGTACATTCAAATTAAATTCAATGGTCAATGTAGGCAATTAATGCCAAAAAATATATACACAGTGGAATCTCGACCGATCGTTCCCCGAAACCTCGTCTTACCGTATATGTCGTTTATATCACCCAGTCCCAACGATCATATTGCTTTGTTTTTATGTTCCCGTATCTATCGTTTTCCCGCATTTATCGTTCATTTTAGTCGGTCCCTTGAGAAACGATCGATCGAGATTCCACTGTATTTATAATAAATATAACGGTCAATGTATGCAATTAATGCCAAAAAAAAGCAAAAAATATATTTATAAAAAAAAGTAACGGATAATTTTATAGACAAAATAATGCAAGAAAATATTCAAATTAAATACAAAGGTCAATGTATGCAATTAATTTGTATGTTTAAAAACCATAAAAGATGCTAATTTGAATTAAGTTCTTTAAAAACTTCCACCTCAATTAGTCTAGTGGTTAAATTTTATCTTTTACTGTATATTAATATTTTTTGTCAATTTATTTTGTTGTAATGCACGTGACACAAAATTAATTAAGTATCACAAAATGAAAAGAAACCACGTGATCAGAATATAATAAATTAAATTCTAAAAATTAATCTTTAAAAATTTACCAAAAATCAGAAAATAGAGGTAAAGATTCGAAAAACATTTCATTTTAAAGAATGTTTTATGATTTTTCTTGTGATATAAATTTTATAACCCTAAAATTATTAGTTTAAATGTAAACTTTAAAAAAATGAGAAAAACAGCTTAAAATTTTATTTTTTTTAAAAATCTAAGAACAAATTTTCAAAAATATTTCTTAGTGCACCCCTACACTATAAGACGAATCGTCATGTAAAATTTAAGCCCTTTAGGTTAAACGGTGTGGTCTGTGCGTTATCTGTCAGACAGTCAGTCAGTCAGTTAGTCACGGAACTGTTTTCTAAGTATAGATTTGATGCATAGATTCAACAGTTGTTTTATGGCATAGTATTTTTTAAAGTTTTGCTTAACTGTATCAAAATTTTGAAGTTCAAAAACTGTACGGTAATTTCTTTTCAGACAATAGTTGTTAAATTTAAAAAAAATATATTTGTATCAATGACCCAAAAGAAAATATGTTTAATTGGAGACTGTTTTCATTACTTGTTGCATAACAAACTCTTTCAATAACATGTGAGAGCATAGTATCTTATATATATATATATATATATATATATATATATATATATATATATATATATATATATATATATATATATATATATATATATATATATATATATATATATATATATACATATATATATATGTATATATATATATATATATATATATATATATATATATATATATATGTATGTATATATATATATATATATATATATATATATATATATATATATATATATATATATATATATATATATTTATATATATATATAAACGTATGGACTTTTGTGAATGGCTGTTGCAGCAACATAACACAGATAATGGTTTCATTGCACATATTTTACGGACTGATGAATCATGTTTCACTCGTGATGGGGTATTCAACCATCACAACAGCCATATGTGGTCCCAGTTCAATCCTCATTCAATCAGCCCGCAGAAACATCAGGACCGCTGGTCTGTAAATGTGTGGGCCGGCATACTCGGGGATGGCCTGCTTGGACCATATCTGTTGCCTGAACGGCTCTCGGGACATTCCTACTAGGTATTTCTCCATGATGTGTCACCCAATTTCCTCGATGACATACCCTTAGCGGAAATACATGGCCTTTGGTTCCAGCATGATGGGGCTCCGGAGCATTTCTGTGCTCCTGTACGTGGTTGGCTGGATATGGAATACCCGCCCGCTGGATCGGATGTGGGGGTCCGGTTCTATGGCCGCCACGATCACTACATCTCACACTGTTGGATTTTTTCCTACGGGGTCATCTGAAGGAAATGGTGTATCGAGACGTAGTGACTACAAAAACGAACTTAGTTGCTCGTCTGCATGCTGCTTGTACTTCGGTGGGCACCGCTCTGCTGCGACGTGTGCAATCAACCATTCCACGGCGCGCTCAAGCCCGCCTCGATGTGCACGGCGGACACTTCGAACATCTGCCTTTATAAATATTTGCAAATACTGCTGTTGATGTGTCAAATAAAGTGTTTTTTCCTTGCACCGGATGTGACGTCATACTTTGTTTTCCGTATTTTTCTCGAAAACTATGAGTCGTACAGATACAGTTCTTTGGGCCTTTTTTATGTACTCCCAACGAGGAATCTGACTGTGCAGAGTTTGGGCGGCGTTTATGGGACACCCTGTATACATATATATTTAATGCGTCAAAATTTTGACGCATTTTGTCTTTGTTCTGTTTAACTGTTTACCGCTTGCCCAAGCGATACAGACTGGGTTTGGCACACTGCCAAAATTATAACTCAAGACGACGGACGGTTTTAGCGTCTGAAATTTTGCTTTCCGGAGGACCGTTATGGAGGAACGTAATCCTACGTTAAAATTATTATTCTATTACAAAGGACAAGAATTACAGCCTTAAAGAAATCAAAAATCGAAATGTTTTTGCGGAGCCTCTAACACAGTACAGGTGATATACGGTCTGAAAAGGAAACGCATCTTACCACAATCTCGTATTTTATAATATGATTTCTGAATTTCCTTCTCTTCGCAGCTCCATAAATGGCTGCGAATAAAGTTTTATAAAAGTGAAAAATTTTCGTCATCAGTGTGTCATATTTTGCTTCATGGAAATCGGAAAGAAGAATCGAAAATAATATCCTTCCTATCATTATTATTATCATCATCATTGTTGTTAATATTTCTAAAACTGATAACAGGATTTCAACAAATTACTTTTATTCGTTTCGAAAATCTCCTATTGATTGCGCGCATGCAAAAATCAGAAACAAATGTTATGAATTTTCATTAAATAAATTTTCATTTTTTCACAAACCATTTATGTCGAAATGGGTTTTCTTTGAAAACCTGGCTAAACGTGTTTGATAAGCAAAATTACTGGCGTAAATTTCATTTCTTTAAATCTGTCATTTTTGTTCCAACGATACTGAAATCTTTATTGGGATTTTTAGGTTGTAATGTTTTTTAAACTTTTCAGTTAGGAATAGATATAATTTGTGTTTTACGTGACTTTCGCATGTTGTCGTTATTCATCCACTATCAGATGAAATGTAACTATGTTGCCATTTATGTATTCTGTATTTGTAAAATTTAAATAAACATTGTAGAATGTATTGTTGTAGATATAGCTTTTATCTAACGATATATATAATGTATATGATAGAATATCCTTAGATTAAATATTATTATTATTACAATTTTTGAGTGACTAAGGGACTCGATTTGGTAAGTGAAAAAACACCAAATTCAGTCTTCAAATTAATTTTTCTAGAAAACATCATTATCATACATTTTATATTAAATATTTTCGCAAGAATAGAGAATTGTATAGATATGATATTACATCCATGGAGTAAATATTATTATTATTACAATTTTTGTATGACTAAGGGATTTGATTTGGTAAGAGAAAAACATCAAATTCAGCCTTCAAATTATTTTTTTCTAGAAAACATCATTATCATACATTTTATATTAAATATTCTTCGAAAAAATAAAGAATTGTATGTATATGATAGAATATCCTTGGAGTAAATATTATTTTTGTTACAATTTTTGTGACTGAGGACTTAATTTGGTAATTGAAGAAACATCAAATTCAGTCTTCAAATAATTTTTTCTAGAAAACATCATTATCATACTTTTATATTAAATAATATTCGCAAAAATAAAGAATTGTATGTATATTATAGAATATCCTTGGAGTAAATATTATTATTGTTACAATTTTTGTGTGACTGGGGACTTGATTTGGTAAGTTAAGAAACATAAAATTCAGTCTTCAAATTATATTTTCTGGAAAACATCCTTATCATACATTTTATATTAAATATTTTTCGCAAGAATAAAGAATTGTATGTATATGATAGTACATCCTTGGATTAAATATTATTATTACTACAATTTTTGTATGACTAAGGGACTTGATTTGGTAAGAGAAAAACATCAAATTCAGCTTTCATTTAATTTTTTCTAGAAAACATCATTATCATACATTTTATATTAAATATTTTTTGCAAAAATAAAGAATTGTATGTATATGATAGAATATCCTTGGAGTGAATATTATTATTAATAAAATTTTTGTATGACTAAGGAACTTGATTTGGTAAGTGAAAAAACATCAAATTCAGTCTTCAAATTATTTTTTTCTAGAAAACATCATTATCATACATTTTATATTAAATATTTTTCGCAAAAATAAGAAATTGTATAGGATAGAAAATCCTTGGAGTAAATATTATTATTATTACAATTTTTCTGTGACTAAAGAACTTGATTTCTTATGTAAAAAAACATCAAATTCATTCTTCAAATTTATTCTTTCTAGAAAACATCATTATCATATATTTTATACTAAATATTGTTTGTAAAAATGAAGAATAGGTGTTATGTTACTGTGACAGTTAGTATTATGAACTTGTTTAAATTGATTCATCGGCAACATAAATGATTTTTTTCTTCGTCAGCTGTGTCTGAGTTCGGATTTTCTTATATTAATGGTATTAAATTCTGAATCTTCGTGGGAGTATTTAAATTGCATAATGTGGATTTCAGCCTTTCTAATTTTATTAATTTTTTCTCTTAACTGATTAATCGTTTTTACATTTTGTGATGAAACTACTTTAAACAATTGACCATCGTCATAAAATATTTAATTATGAGTTTAAATTGCATTATTGCAACGATTTATATTAGATTATGGAGTTAATTGGATTGGCTTCTGAAATAAATTACTTGTTATTCGATGGCAAAAAAATTTTCGACATTTTGGGGTTTTAATCCTTATTATTCGGTAAATTTGTTATGAATATAAAAAGTTAGGTTTGGTTTGGTTTGGGTTTAGAGCGCTATGGTCAATTTTTGGCTACACGAGATAAAAAGATAGCGGTCAATCAAGTGCTTTGATACCAAAATTTCAAAAATTTCAAAAAGTGGACTTTATCGATTTGGCTTTTGAATGGTTCAAATACGAGAGAAAAAAATTCACTCACTAATTCTATAATGTGTACCGCAGTGTAAAAAATATTAATTAAAGCCTTTTATGACAGGCACGTTACAATGTTTTATTCGGATTTCTTTTAATTTCTTAGTTTAATTTCTTGGTTCTATCTGGTTTTTTTTATTATATTACAGTAATTTCCTATTCTTTTTGAACTTGGGTCCGCGTCATTTATCCCCTATGCAAGGGATTGCAAGACTATAAATTTTGTCTCCCATATTTTCAAACAAATTTATTCCGTTATGTAATCCACCCACCCTTATCTAGATGCATTTTTATAAAAAAAAATTATTCTCTTTTTTTAACCCTTCTTTTAAAATCGGAAATATTCCATATAAAATTCCTCTGTAATACGTGGAACTGTTGTTAGTCTGAAACAAGGACACATTTTTCGCTTCATCTTCAGATTTTAAGAAACTGTCATTTATAATTTATGCGGCTTAGTTACTTGTTTCATTAAAATAACCCATGCTAACCAACTGTCATGCATATTTAGAAAAGTATGCGCATTTTTATTACTCTTTTTTTAAGCTTAGAACAGATTTTTCCTCCTTCCAGTTTTGACTAAATTGTCGTCACCGTGTTACAGAAAAAAAAACTACTTTCAGGCAGAAAAAATTTTTGCATCGTATTTTTGATGGAAATTTAGCATTAAAAAATTAATAAATTTTAAATGGAAACAAAATATCAAAAAAGGCTTCGAAAACACGTCCAGGTTCTAAAGTTACAACTCTAACATAACGAGTTTTTGTGAATACTTGCTAATTTACTTGTCAATCGAATAGCATGTCATTCTTTGAAAGTTTTGTTTAAGTAGAAGCATCTTATTTCTTACAGCTTTTCTGTACAGAGTCACAAGTACAGGTAAGGCTCGTAGAACACAGTCGTTATGTTTTTAATAAATTCCATCCCAATAAATAATTATACGATTTCAAGTTATACAAAACAAATAACTAGCCCCAAAAATTAAGAATAATGCTATTTTATTTTTATAGCCAAGACACACGTGTTTATTAAAACAGTTAAACAATCAATAATTGATCAAAAGTATTACAATTTAATATTACATAAGGATTACCTTTACATCACTGGTAAATACAATTAAAAGAGGATGGTTATCTTCTGACAAAAATATCCTCATCTTCTAAGCTTTTATCTGCAACATCTTGATTCCCATGCCTTATTTTTTTTTCTAAAACTCCTATTTTTGTTTTTTTGAGTCTGCCTGAGCGATCTTTAGGTATTTGTTTGTATGGAGCTGAGCGTTTGTGAAGCTCCCTCCTAAATTTTGCTTTTCTTTCAGGGAAGGGTTCGCATTTAGTAAATAGAATTTCAGTTGTTCAGCTTAGTTTATGTCTTCTTGTAAGCTTTTTAGTACAAAATTTTGAATCCTTTTCCACATGTACTGTCCTGTTATTTAGTTTCATACATATCTCAGAGATAATTTCCTCCAAATTTGCTTCATCAGCTTCGGTTTAATTTCTTCCGGTAATGCTTCAATATCTTTAGGATTCATATCATCAAAATCACTCACTCTTAGAGGCTAAACGAGTTCTTCTATCACATCGATCCCATATCTCCTTTTTCAATTAGATTTCCGGTTTAATTGGATTCCAACCATATATTTTTCCAACAGACATTTAATGTTGTCTGTTTTATTTCTTTTATGCATGCTGTCTAATTTATTTACGCAGTCCAAAATAAGGAAATTTGTACTGCATTCATCAATGGAGGATGGATGCAGTTCAAACAGTTAATACAATTGAAAACTGTTTAAGAGTTTTCGGGCTTCCATGAATTTAATAGATTTGTCGTCGGATTTCTCCAAAACCCATTGCAACGACTTCCTTATAAAATGAGTTTAAAATATAGCCATAATCCCCTTATCTAATGGCTTCAGTAATGAAGTAATATGTTTAAGGGTAGGAATATTATGACTATTGGGTAATTTAAATCTCCGGAGTGGCTTATTGCATTATCTAATAATAGTATAAACTAAAAATCTAGAGTTTTCTGTTTTTAAGTAGTTTTCAACACTATGTAAAAAACACATTAGGAAACATTTTTAAAATTAATCCAGCAGTTACCCAAGCTTTCTTTTTACGGTCTAGTATACCGGCAAAACACTCTCATTTAGATTTTTCACTACACAAGGATTGAGGTAACTATAGACTAGCACAGGTGTTTACTACTTGGTTACTGGGCATGTTACACGTTCTTTTGATACTGTAGCGTACTGGAAAGATGAGGTTATTTTTCCCGAAACCCCACAAGCTCTTGGAAAACACAGCTGCGTGTTTTCAAGGAATGTGTGGTTTGGTTCCACCAGTTCGGAACACGTGGGGGGATTAAAAGCCGTTTCCCTCACAAACAAGCCACTAAATCTGTCAACTTAACTTTTCGGAATGTAATAAAGTTCGGCTTCTCCAGAAGAACTGTCAGCCGATAATCTGGCGGCTCCTCCACCCCTTCTGAAAAATCCAGACATTCAGAGAGACGCTTCATAGATTCCGCACAGTGTAGACGTGTTTTTCCTAGGCTCCTGTGTTTTTGGGCTGAGAATGGGCCCTGGAGCGTGTATTTGTGAATCTGCACGTAAAATTGAGTGAATTGTGTCGAAAGTGTTTAATGTTTAATTATTTTTGTAAATAAATCTTGTTATGTTTTGTTTTAAAAATTTGGCTTTCATTTTAATTAGAACTCTGTCTTTCTTTGGTATGGATCAATAGTAGTAAAAATTTAAAAATGCCTCAGAGAGTAACCAGCCTTGTCGTGATGCCACAATACCTTATAATCCGATACAACTTTTTTTTTATAAAATAATTGTTCACTTAGGGATTTTTTTCACAAACGGCCTGTTCCAGGGGCATTATAAATCTGATATGTTGTATTTCCACACTGTTGAATATTTTTTTGCAATTTCTTTGGATACGGTGGAACAGCTACATTAACAGATAATGTACCTTCCTCTTGTATTTATATGTTCTGTAATGACAAACACTTATTAAAAAGGTCAAACCAAACTTTGCTAACAACAACGTATAGGTTAACAAAAAAATCTGAGTTTTCCTTTAAATAGTTTAAAAAAATTTAAAGCTTAGTGTTTAGTAACATTAATTGTTTAGCGTTATTCAAGTTTTAATTTCGTGTTATTTTAATTTTAATTTGCTTGAGCTATCATTAGTCTAAATACTAAGATCTTTTTCTACCTACTCACATATCCCTGCTGTTGGACAATCTATCATATTTGGAGATATGGATTAACCTGCAGCAATGGAAGTTGTAGTTTTCTGTTCATTTTTACACTTTCTCATGTTTTTACGTTTAAAATCCATTTAAAAACCTTTCTTTAAAAATTCTAATCGAGTGTTGTGTCCTATGGAGATCTCCTCAATTATCGAATCATTTTAGGATGTAACTATGTTGTTATGCGATTGTCTGTGGTAAGTACACTGCTAGCCACCCAAATTGCAACACCAAGAAAGACAAGAGATATCACAACAAAATTTATTTTGTAGATAACATGTTGACCAAGTATCAAATGATTAAATTTATAGACTTCTGTGAAGTGTGGTTCCTGCCAAAATCAGTAGCCAGAGTAGCCGCCATTGTTGGAGATCACCGCTGCCACACGCCTCGGCATTCATTCAAAGAGACTTTGGATGAGTTCTTGGGGTACAGCAGACCAAGCAGCTTCCACACGTTGCCAAAGTTGATCTGCTGTGGCAGCTGGGGATGGAATCTGGGTCAATAGTAGAGCAACCATGCACCACATGTTTTCAATCGGCGAAAGATCCGGAGAGCGAGGCGGTCAGGGAAGCAATTCAATCTGGCGATTGACGAAGAACCGTTGGACAATGCGTGCCACGTGTGGTCGCGCATTATCCTGTTGAAATATGGCTGTGGGCAAGCCCTGAAGGTAAGGAAGGACAACTGGCTCCAACACCTCGGAGATGTAGGCTGTTTAAAGTACCGGCAATGCGTACTAGAGGTGTGCGAGAGTGATATCCAATACCGCCCCATAGCATAATACCCGGTGCAGGACCAGTGTGGCGGTGCATAACGCAGCTGTTCAGCATCCTCTCTTCACGGTGTCTCCAGACTCGAATGCGACCATCGTGGAGTTGCAGACAGACGCGTGACTCGTCAGTAAAGACAATTTCATTCCATTCTGCCGTCCACATCCTTCTGTCATCGCACCATTGGCGGCGGAGACGTCTGTGGTTCTGCGTCAAGGGTAGACAAAGCAATGGACGTCTTGCGGACAGACCACTCTGCGTCGAATGGTACGCGCAGACACTGGATGATGCGTTACAGACTGCATGTGCTGTTCTTTGGTTCGTGATGTGACTGAGCGATCCGTCACTGCCATGCGCACAATTTGCCTGTTATCACGTGAAGTGGTGCGCTCAGGTGGATGCGATCGAACACGCCGGTCCGTCGTACCCTCCTGCATCCAACGATCACATATCCGCATTACAGTTGTTTGGTTTCGTCCAACACGACTACCGATTTCCCTGAAAGATAATCCAAAATCTCGGTAGGCCACTATCCTTCCTCTGTGGATACTTGATCAAAAGATGATCGCTGTTTTCGACAAGGCATAATTGATCATTTTTTTGAAAAAACCACAAGAAAAACACAATTGCCGAACTTGAAATCGTCGAAATCTCCAAGCCTTAAATAGCGCTTTGAAGTGGCGCCACATGCGCGCGTGATGTGCGTCTGCGCTGAAATTCTAATCATTTGCATATCTCACCTCCGCTAATGCATGTTGAAAATTTCATGTTATTTGCATGCTTCCTTCAGGGTGTTGCATTTACAGTGGCCAGCAGTGTATTTGTAGAAATGGATTAACCTGCAGCAAAGGAATTTGTAGTTTTCTGTTCATTTTTACACTTTCTCATGTTTTAAAATCCATTTAAAAACCTTTCTTTAAAAATTCTCATCTAGTGTTGTGTCCTATGGAGATCTCCCCAATTATCGAATCATTTTAGGATGTAACAATGTTGTTATGCGATTGTCTGTGGTAAGTATAATCACTTTGGTTATTGGTGCTTACATTAATATTGCTTATTTTATGAATTTTATAATTAATAATGTCACATAGGCCCCCAAATTAAAAAACCTTTTTAAAAACGTGTCATGTTATATCAAATTTTCGCGAATGAAATCCTTACGTAAGGATTAAAATTCCTTCTTTATAGTGAATGGGGATAAGGATTCCAAATTAAAAAGTGAACTATGAGGCAATTCTTCAAGCGGAAATTAGAAAACTATGATTTAGAGAAAATTGTATTTTATTTCTTTGAGACTTTACTCCTTCCGAATATTAAAATGTCTCATGTTATAACAAATTTTCCTGCATGGAATCCTTACATAAGGATTAAAATTCCTTCTTTGTAGTGAATGGCGATAAGGATTCCAAATTAAAAAAGATGAACTACGAGGTAGTTCTTCAAGCGGAAATTAGAAAAATATGACTAAGAGAAAACTGTATTTTATTTCTTTGAGACTTTACCCCTTCAGAATATTAAAAATGTCTCATGTTATAACAAATTTTCCTGCATGAAATCCTTACATAAGGATTAAAATTTCTTCTTTATAGTGAATGGTGATTCCAAATTAAAAAAGATGAACTACCAGGCAGTTCTTCAAGCGGAAATTAGAAAAATATGACTAAGAGAAAATTGTATTTTATTTCTTTCAGACTTTACTTCTTCAGAATATTAAAAAGTCTCATATTATAACACATTTTCCTGCATGAAATCCTTACATAAGGATTAAAATTGCTTCTTTATAGTGAATGGTCATAAGGATTCCAAATTAAAAAAAGATGAACTACGAGGGAGTTCTTCAAGCGGAAACTAGAAAAATATGACAGAGAGAAAACTGCATTTTATTTCTTTGAAACTTTACTCCTTGAGAATATTTTCGGATAAAATCAGCATAATTACTTTAATTTCTGGAGAAAAGTTAAGAAAACTTTCTGATAACGAAGACATGAAAAGTCAGGCTTTCAGCGTAATTTCAGCCAAGTCGTTAGTTAAATAATCTACTGCCTCTGCTCTGTTACCAGCTTAGTACATGATAAATAGATGTCAAATAGAAATGTCACATCATCTTTAAGCCTGCAATAAAATTTCAAATTGGCAACTTGTATCGAACTAATAATTATTGCTCCTCATCAAACCGGGTAGCATTAGGTGCACTTGGCTTTATTGGACAATTTCCATATGCATAGAGAAAGTCACACGTAACGCAAGTAGAACTGTAATTATTAGCTCTGAAATGATTTCTAATTAGAGTTTTCAATCTGGGTTTTTAAAAGCTATGGAGCTCCGTTGTGTGTCCGCCACAATTTTCATATAAGTATATTAAAATTATTGCTAATGATTGTATGGGGTTTTCTTCTGAAATTCAAGGCTTAAAGTTAAATATATTTTTTTATTTGTTTTATCTAAAAAAGAATAAAACTGAAACTTTCTTCTATATCAGAGCATAAAAAATGAAGGGCCTTTTTTGAATAGTAGTCCAACTCCATTCTTGTTCATTTTGAGATACAGAGCCTTAAAGTCTAATGAGTGCTGAGAGATGACTGCTGAAATCTGATTTGTAATGCCCTTTGTTGGCAGCAGAAATAAGCTGGAGGTGTACAAGTTAAAAAATAAGATAGAAATGACTTGTATGTACATGAAAATGAGGCTAATTCCATTTCTTTTAATTATATTTTTTTTAAATTTTTTAAAGTGGAGTTGGACCACAATTCAAATAAGGACTTCAAATGTAACATGAATAAAATCATTTTTGTTAAAAATGGATACTTTATTTATTGAGAAGTGTGATTTTATTTGTTTTCGTTGTATCAGATCGGAATTTTTAATATATAGTTATCTGATCTTTTCTTGGCCAAAGAGTAAAGTCACCATATCTGAAACAAAATTTATTATACAATATTGCCTGTAAAGGAAAAGTAGCACTATTAAAGTGGTGAAATGTTATTAGAAACCTCTAAAAGACTAAAATTGGGATTCAAATATCAAAAATTAAATTCCACATTCATTATTGGAGTTAAAAACGCATGCAACTCGAATTCCAGAGGGTCAAAGTAGCCTTCATCATCAGAGTCCTCAAAGCATCACTGTGAGACAATTAAAAGCCACATGGTACACAGAGAGGACTTTTCCACTTCTCGTAACTGTTTAACTCGTATAACTGTTAAAGTGAGCGTGATGAAAGGTTATTAAAAACCTCTAAAAGACTAATATTAGGGTTCAAATGTCAAAAATAAAATTCCATATTCCTTATCGGAGGTAAAAACGTATGTAACTCGAATTCTAAAGGCTCAAATTAGCCTTCTCATAACTGTTTAACTCGTCTGTTCGGGATGTTACAAATTAGACTTACACAGATATTAGAAATAGCTTGTGTCAAATTCTACGTCAAAATTCATTTTTTTTTATTACGAAGAACTTTCATTTCCATTAATATAAATAACGCACCAGAATTAACCCTGACTTTCATTTCCTACTTTGGTTATTCAACTCTTTATTATTTACAAGAATTTAAATAGATGAATACTTAGCTAGCCGATAAATTAAGTAATTTAATCCTTTCGACTCCTGCTAATTTATCGTGTCCCTATGAATTACAATGACATTGTCTCCAGTCTGCCACGATACATTAGATTGGAGTCGTTTCAAACCTGTTAAGAACGGTATTGTATAAAACTTAATCAGAACTAACAGAAAATACTCGTGTGGGATTTACTTGAATGATTAATCACAAATGTATAGTGTTTCCTTGACAATGCTACCTCCTCCTAATTGCAAATGTTAACAGCGGCTTCAACGAGCATAAAATATTAACACTAAGTTCATGTTGTAAAACTTGTATTTACAATGAATAAACCAAATTTATCAAGTAATTTAAACAATTATGTTTTAAATTCGTGGATTAACTAAAATAGTCCTTCCATCTCTATCTCTTTATGTCTCTCTATGTTCTCTGTCACACATACATACACTTACATCCTTGAAAAGTTGATTTCTTAATTGCTTGTTGACAACTAACTTAACTGTTTGCTTTTTCCAGGATATAAACTAGAATTTTTCACTGTTGTCGAGAACTAATGGTGGGTCTTACTAAAAGATGCTATTTTGGACCCACAAAATCAATCTAAGACAAATTATGTAGATCCCTTGGAGCAGGGATCGACAACACGGTTCCAGCGAAACAATTTTAAAGTGTCCGCCGTTGAAATATCTAAATTTTAGATATTTGAATAACAAATGCTCGTAGTTATAATGAATAATTCGTAAATCATGCCGACCACTGCGAATGCATAAACGGCAAGGTTTTGTGTATAAGTCACATTAACTAAACAAAACAACTTAAGTTCAAAAATAACATAATTCCTGCCGAGCCATATCCGTGGCAACAGACCCTGTACTTAAAGGTCTAAAACAAATTAAATTTTCGAGCTGGCCGTTCCCGGTTCCCGTCGACTTTTTCCTTTCTGTATTTATTTCTGATTACAAGCAAAGTTAAATTAAAATACATTTCTTCTTCTTTTTCTTTTCTTTTTAATTTCTATGTGTAACAGTAGACAAGTAGTATTACAACTCATACTACTCAAAAATACATCAATTAAAGTTAATATCACAGGCAATACATTAATAATTTAATAATAATTTATTAATAAATAATGAACAATTTTATTGAATTATTTTATATGAATTATTTTATAATGAATAATTCGTAAATCATGCCGACCACTGCGAATGCATAAACGGCAAGGTTATGTATATAAGTCACATTAACTAATCAAAACAACTTAAGTTCAAAAATAACATAGTTATTGCCTAGCCATATCCGTGGCAACAGTCTACTCTCTACTTGGAGGTCTAAAACAAATTAAATTTTCGAGCTGGCCGTTTCCGGTTCCAGTCGACTTTTTCCTTTCTGTATTTATTTCTGATTACAAGCAGAGTTAAATTAAAATACATTTCTTCTTCTTTTTCTTTTCTTTTTAATTTCTATGTGTAACAGTAGACAAGTGGTATTACAACTCATACTACTCAAAAATACATCAAGTAAAGTTAATATCACAGAGAATACATTAATAATTTAATAATAATTTATTAATAAATAATGAATAATTTGATTGAATTATTTTATAATGAAATATTTATTTATTTATTTAATTATTTATTTATAATATTTATTTATTTTATATGAATTTTTTTATAATGAATAATTTTATTTGCAAAAATTTAGAAAAGTAAAACCGTAAAAATCAAAAACTGAGCAGCTTGCTATCTCTACAGCATCGCTCTCCCCTCGCTGTGAGTCAGTTTCTTTTCTTTTTTTTGGCTCTGAAACTGAACTCTCCTTGCGCGTCGATATATGCTTGTGAATCTTTGTTTTCCAATAGTAAATACTTAAAATACTTAAAAGTACCGATCAATCTTCACTGGCACTATTTCGGCAAATGCCTGAGAACTAGGAATTCAACTTATGTGCCGCATTACAAAGAGTTATCCGCAGATCTCAAATGTCAAATATGACATTAATTATCAATTTTAAGGTTATTTTATTTGAATTAAAATTTACGTCGCATTAATATTTTCATGTTTAAATATTTACCCTCGCCGCTTCCTCTTTTTCAACCAGCGATGCCCGCCGAACTCCCGCATTTCTGATATATGCCCTCCTATTGAAAAAGGTTGGCCACCCCTGACTTGGAGTATTTGGCCTGAGAAATCCCCCCGTTTTCCTATAGAAAGGAAAATTAGGCAACATAACGCTATCTAACATTCAAATTACTAACACTATTGTTATAAATGTAATACCCAATATAATAACGATAAATAAGTGAAATCTTAACTATACCGAATAGAACATTAATTAAACAGGACTTTACGGATTTGAAAATGTTTAAGAATGCAGACGTTATTCTAGTTTAATCTTTTAATTCCTTGCTAAATAATAACGGATTTGCATATTTCTGTGGAGTTAGTTCTATGAAACACTTAATGGGTAGCCTTTAACTGCAAACTCTGAAATTTCTGTCGTCCCTTGCTTATAATTTAATTTAGAATATTTAAATATTTATATAGAATTTTAACCACTTGAAAAGCGATACATATTTATGCTTTATTTTTTAGCACAACGAGACTGATATTTGTCATTTTAGAAAGTCACAAATAACATTCAAATTAATTAAAATCATATTCTTTCAATTAATTAAGTGAAATCATTGAAATCTCATTTCTAATAAATGCGAGTAACTATACCAGAAATGATCTCGAAGCTTTTGATAAAATTTCATAAAATTAATTACTTTGTTTGGAACAACTTATGCCTCAACCGGAATATTTCTTGTATTACATATTTTATTGATTAAAATTTTCTAGAAAAGTTTTTTAAATATCTAATTTTAGTTTCTTACAAATATCGTTAAATTTTTAAACTATGATGTAGGTTTTCAAAGTAACTGTCAGTAATCATTTTTTTTAATGACAGTAGCTTTATTACAATATTACATGAACTAAAAAAATACAAAAAAATAATGAAATTCTAATTTAAATGGTGAAATTCAGTTACACCTAGCTGTAAAATGAAAGACATCGTATTTATACATCGTGATTTCCATGGTAATATGAGAAAGGAAAAACATGAAGTAAGTTAATATGTGAGACATCAGGTTACAAGTAACTCTGTAAGCAATTTAATATGAAGTGAAGATATAACATTCATATCTCTTCCAACATATTTAACTTTTTCCTTACGGGGTGGGATAGTATGAATCCCAAGAATAGGGGACCAAATATATATATATATATATATACATATATATATATATATATATATATATACTCATGGACAAAAAAATTCGCGCACCAAGAAATAATTGCGGGATCGTAACGAAACTTGCAATGGAGGTACATGTCGGGGAGATATGCAAATGATTAGAAATGCAGCGTGATTGCGCATTACGTATAGCCGGTAGAGGGCGTTGAACATCGTACTCTGTGGAGTATAAAACAGGTAACCAAAGCTTGTTTGAGTGTGCTGAATTATTTACAAAGGAAGAGCTGAGATAGACATGCCATTACGCCGTTTTCGAAGACAATATAAGCAGTTGTCGCAGTTTGAAAGGGGGAGAATCGTCGGGATGATGGAAGCTGGGTGGTCAGCTAAGCGAGTAGCTCGTCAATTAGGCCGCTCTGATTGTGTTGTTAGGAGGTGTTGGGACCAGTGGACCCGAGAGATTTCATGTACACGAAGACCAGGCTCAGGACGCACTCGACAGACCAGTAGTCGAGAAGACCACCACATCGTAAGAAATGCACGCGTACAGCCAACAGCTTCATCTGCCGCCATCCAGGCACAGGTAGCACCTTCACTAGGGGCCTCTGTGTCTTCTCGAACCATACGAAGGCACCTGGCTGAAGGACAGTTGGTATCGCGGCGCCCATTACGCCCTTGACGCCCACCCATCGACGCCTCCGTTTGGAGTTTTTCCGCGCACGAGGAAACTGGACTGCAGCGGAATGGAACCAGGTCGTCTTTAGCGACGAATCCAGATTCAATCTCGGCAGTGATGACAATCGTGTTCGTGTGTGGAGAGCCCGTGGTGAACGCTTCAATCCTGCCTTTGCTGTACAACGACACATCGCTCCCACAGCTGGTGTGATGGTATGGGGTGCCATTTCCTACAATACACGGTCACCCCTAGTATTGTTCCGTGGCACCATGACAGCCCAGCGGTATGTTCATGAAATCCTGCAACCACATGTGTTGCCACTCATGCAACGGCTCCCAGGAGCCATTTTTTTAACAAGACAATGCTCGGCCTCATACGGCAAGGGTGTCACAAGACTGTCTCCGCACTGTTACTACCCTTCCTTGGCCTGCCCGATCCCGACACATGTCTCCAATCGAGCATATCTGGTATCATTTGGGACGACGAGTTGAGCATCCCACGAGTTTGAACGAACTAGAGGCAAGGTTACAACAAATATGGAACGAAATGTCTCAAAACATCATACAGAACTTGTATGACTCAATGCTCGATCGTATCGCATCGTGCATTCGCGCTAGAGGGTGTCAAACGGAGTATTAACTCCTCCGTTCTTTTGCCTTTTTCTCTGAAATAAATTATCCTTTTTCTTTGATTTTCTTATCATTTACTTATATCAAAGTAGTCATTACGTATGTAAAATTTCGTTTCATTTTGACGACTCCTTCTTGGTGCGCTAATTTTTTTGTCCATGAGTGTATATACATATGTAATAATAACGCCCCACTAATATTAAATGTCCTATAGATAACGCGTATCCTAATTTTTCCTCAATAAAGCCCAGCCCGATTTCAAAAACGGAATCGAAAATCGAAATAATCTAATATTCTCCTTAACGCATGCGCGGGAAAGTTATTTTTAGACTTCCGCGATCTCGATTCCACTTCGAAGAAATACCACATGATCGGCGTCAACCAATTAAAATTCTAAGCCTAGCGGCAAAATCAGAATTTACTCAGTATAAAGAGGTGAGACAGAGGATTTTCCAGCTCTCTAGTTCTTTGGCTCTGCTTCATTACTGCCTTGATCGCTGTCCGCGTACTGCTTCCAATCCTATACCATAATGTAAAGTCTGTATTCTCAGGCCCCGGGGTGTGCGTGCCGCCAGTAGTGTTTGGGTGTGTCCTGCTGAATCTGGGATGTCTTCGTTAAGTGGAATAATAAAATAATTGAACCGTTCAACGTGTTCCTGTTCTTTTCTTAAGTATGTTCCGTCCCTGCTCTTTCCTCGAATGTGTCCACCGCCACGTCTACAAAAGTGCGAATCCATCACCTGTACCGGTCTACTAGAAGAATTACCACTCTGGCTACGTCTAAATTGTCATGTTTCTTCTCCTCTACACAGTTAAAGTTATTCGTGCGAGAAACTACCCGCTTATATATATATATATATGTGTGTGTGTGTGTGTGTGTGTGTGACGCTTAACACATCTTTAGAATAGAAGATAGCCGTGGCACACTAAAGATAAGAATAGAAGACAGTCGTGGTAAACAAAAGATAATCCAGATATACTTTTCGATATTTATTATGATTTCATACGTCCCAGAGCTCCTTCTAATTATTATTTAACGATTTACGACTATATCATTGAACCACTCCATCCTTAACGTTTTTCGGAGAGCCGCAGCAATCCTCCGCCACCTACGAAATTCTCCAAGTGTCTGCCAACTAACTTAGTTTCTTTGTTATTCTCCCGCTCAAACTTTCTGCTGACTCAAATCGAATGTCCTCCATCCATCTGTCCTATTTAACGTCAATCCCTTCATCTGAATAATCTCCTTTCAAAAACCTGACCGTCAGGTGGCTACCTCTATTGGTAACTTTTGCTATTAAAACCCTCGTTTCCTTTTTTCGGTGATATTTCGTGAATTACTAGTATTTATTTCCTAATTCCTATTTTTTCTAAACAAAACCCCCCATTTAAGGTTCCCCAAAGTTAAGGCATTTCATATATATATATATATATATATATATATATATATATATATATCCCTTAATGGCTGTTCTTACAAAGGGGGTATGAAATTTCCCTGTCTAAAGAAAGAATCGGAAAAATGGGCCCCATAAGCTAAAGGATAAATTAACCGCTTTTTAGATTTAACTATTATAACAGTTTTTCTTTCAAAAGTAAAAACTAACAATTTTTATTTCAAAAATCCTTTAGTACATATATTTTCGAGAGTATGAGCATTGTTTAAAATCTTTTGGTGTCATTGTGTAAAATAATTGCAGTACTTCATTCATTAAAATCAGTGAATCGACTAGTTTACTTTCGTTTCTTAAGAACGGCTTTATGCTAAAGAATAAATGCACCTGAAACAAAAGCGTTGAAATAAAACACTGAAAAGGAAATGAAATAACTTTTACTTAGCAATAAAAAATAAATTATCAAAAAGATGTAAGATTCTTCTCCTGTCATTTTTTTTCTTACTTACATTGTTAGAAGAATGATTGAGGTTCAAAAAAAGTTTATGTGTCTGATTTTTCAGCTGTGACTTCAACAAATATTGTAATAAGAGTTTATTGTGAATGCTGTTCGGTTTGAACAATACATGCAAAGCAAATAAATGTTTAAAAATATGACTTTAAAGCTTTCATGAAAACACATTAGACAGACACTGAAAATTTTTTCATAAAATTAAAAATAACGTATACGATTTCCTGAAGAAAATATTCATTCGGGTATTTCTACCTGTTAAGAGCATATTTATGGGATTTTATTTACAAATATGCTTTGTTTAAGGTTGTTTGTTTTCTAGATCTGGAATATATCCATAATTTTCATTAATGTTTCACTGAATATGACAATTAACATTAATTCTTTCCTAACTTAGCAATTTCATAACTTGGTTAAATGTTTCTGTTGTTATTCGTTTACTAGACAAACGATCATCTATTATAAATCCTCCTCTGTTCAAAGGTTTGGGAGAGTTTTAGCTAATTTTAACATTACTAGTATATGAAGATGTGGGATAATTTAATTAAATAATTAATTTCTTTCATGTCATCGCATAATGAAGGAATCAGAATTATTTACCATATTATTTTGAGAAGTAATTTTACTTGACACAATGACGATCGTTTCTGATGACATTTTTCTTTTGCTTTGCCCATCTTTTATAAATAGTATAGACCTTTTCTTTTACCTCGCCTTTGAGCCATACAGATAAGACTTATCATCCAATTAATACTGTTTATATACTTCTGTCAGCAGCCATGGAATATGAAATTTATGCAACCTTCGCCATGCTGGTCTAAACAAACACACAAGATATACAATTATTTTTAGAATTAAAAATGGTGAAAAGCTATTGTTTGTCAGGTACCTTTTACAAGCTAAGAGACTCGACAAGCATATCCCTATTTTCAATCATCAGTAGTTATGAGAAAACATTTTTTTCAGAAATGTGAAAATTTTACTGTGAGTTAAATACTCTTTCTTCTTTATAAATATGGCTCTAAACTTTTCTAGCATGAAGACAAATCTTTTTGACTGTTTAAGATTTAAATCATTGTTGTTTTTAATGTTATGTCATTGCCCGCAGACTTGCATCTGTATATTAATGGATCTACACACTTTTTTTGTTGTAAAATGAAGTTATATAATATATCTTTAAAATGACCAACGTTGAAATCAAAATTCCTAGTTCATCATAGAAAAAAAAGTTTTTTAAAAAACGTTTCAAATTTTAAAAAAAATTTTGATAACTTTTACTGTAATTAAAATTTTTATAATAGGAATATCATAATAGTTAATCATATTGATTATACATGCGCATATTTTCTTGAGTATAAAATTTAATGGTATTTTAGCCAACCGTTCTGGTGATATCATGTGCGCAAAAACATAACAATTAAAAAAAATTGTTGAGACTTTAAACAATTGAAAAACTTCTCTTCAAGCTAAAAAAAAGTTAGGACCATACTTATAAATCAGAAAGAGTATTTAACCAACAGCAAAATTTTCATATTTTTTAATAAATGGTTTTCATAACTAAAGATGATTGAAAATAGTGATATGTTTGTAGAGCGTCTAGGCTGTTAAAAGGTACCTGATCCCCAAGATAACAATACTCATATACTGTGGGCACATAAGAATTATCCAAATAACCCTGATTTTCGATGCTCCAGCTAAAACTTGAACTCTCAGTCACTTAATATCATCAATAAATCTACAGCTAAAAGTCGCAGATTTAACACTCGTTTACTGTCCTCAAAAAACTTACGTCATTGCTGTCGTCGTATCTGTGAGATTCGTGACATAAAAACATTGATATATCAATTTTTACACTATTATTTCAGGGAAAAGAGGGTAAATAAATACAGGTATGCATTGTTTAGCCTTTTATTAACTGGGGAAAAACAATGATGAGTAGAAACTTTAAAACATGATGAAAGTAGGGACTTTATAAAATTCAATGTAAAAATTACAAATTTGTTATACATAATTTTTAGAAACTTACTATAGGAACTACAATAATAAAGTTTATAGATAAAAAAAATTTCACCATCAAACTAGTCTCTGTTTTCTTCCTTTTCTGAAACTTCTTTGTCACACCCATTAATACAAAAAAAGCACAATGTTGCAATCATAAATACTGCCCACAAAACTTGCAGGTATACTTCATCAGTCTCTTTAGTCTCTTTTATTTTGGCAACGCTTTCTTTTTCCACAATTGGTGCTGGGAAGGTTGTCTTGAGGAAGGTCAGGCTGTTGATTTTCAAATGTACTTTCTAAAACTCTCCTGGAAATCGACCAATGTAAACGAGGTATAATTGATCACCTAATCAAATGACCATCAATCAGCTCTATCCCGATTCTTCGAAGAAACAGTGACGTTCAAGCGCTTCATTTCTATCCCCTATATGAATAACTTGAGCATTTATTCCAGCAATGTTCAAGACTGGAAAAAATACAACCATCCGCCATCTTCTAGTACCCCATGCTACATTATAAGTGGAGTATATTTTGTCAACTATTATCTGCTCGTATTTTATGTTCATTGTAATACGTTATCAGAGGCTTTTCCTGTTGACAGTGTCTTCATCGATCGAATCATCCATGTGTAAACTTAAGCAGTAGATTTTTCTTTTTATGCTTATTTTGTGGGACATAAGAAACTAGCGTCCTTTCTTTCCTAAACCCAAAAATGCGGGAAAAATTTTCTCTGCGTTTCACCTCTTTCATCTCTTTGGGGATCTGCCACTATTTTTCTCTAAGTTCCCAAATAAGACAAGCCATGCTTTTCTAAGGTTCGGGGCCATGCTTTGATAAGGTTTGGAGCAGAGAGACATCATCAGTAATGTCACAGCTGAACCAATTATCAGCTGTGACATTACGTCCGGTGTTAGGGATGGGAGTAATCAATCTTTCTACTATGTCCGTGCTCTTGTTGCTCAATTGGTACGTCCCGTCCAATTGCTTTCAAGCATTAATTTCCAAATTGGTTGAATAAAACATTTTGGAATCAACAACAATCCACAAAAATACAGCTACAAAACAAAAAATCGGATTGATCAAAAATACTTACGAATCTGCTGTCGTCGTATCTGAGAGATAAAAAGCTGGTGATGTCAATGATCTTCACTATATAAGAAGGAAAACTAAACTGACATATGGCACCCCTCCTGCTAGGAAGATAGTGGAGGAAGCAGCCTCCCTCTCTACGGATGGACTTACAGTCAGCAAAAATAGTTCCCATGTATCTCATGGATACAAGGTCAGTAATCGAGTGTTAAACAAGTTTTTCAGGAAATAGAATCGTGCTATGGGCTAGAGAGGCTCTGCAGTCATTTTTCTATGGATTTGATGCTAAAATTATAATAAAATTAACTACGATCTTGTAGACGTATCCATTCTTATTTAAAATTTTATTACATATACTAGGTGTTCCAGTGAATTAACCATTGAAAACGACTAACTTGGTGCTATTCATTCTTTCTTGAATAGCACCTATAACATTACATTAGATTTACATTCATAAATGTGATTGCCTTCAAAAATAATGAAGAGATACAAATACCCTAATTTGTTTTGTTTATAAGTAACTCTAAAGTAAAATTTTGTTACTGACTTTAAATCAAATCAGAATGTTGCTGACTCTAAAATAGAATTGATTTAATATTTCTAATGGATGTGCCAGAACAATGCATGTCATTGAAAATGAAAATTTTTCATACATATTCAGATCTGAATATCATATGAAACAAAGCGCCTTCTAAAAGGCAATGCTTTCATAAGACTGAATAGATTAGACCAACTTATCCATAAAATAAAAACAAAATGCGCGAAAGCCTAATCAAAAGCTTCATGGTCTCGTGAATATGCAGGAAAAATCAACTTTCCCAATCTTATTAGTCATCCTTACACAAACACATACATCAAAAATATCTCTTCAGGGGCAAAATTAACCCTTTCATTATACATCGAGATCTGTAATGTAACACATTATGTAAACCTTTAGATTATTTACTTCTAATTCATTCAGAAAATCATCTTCGTATTTTTATCTCGACATTACATTCAATATTTTTCTTCCTCAAACAAATAATGTAATTAATCTCAGAGGTATATTTATCTATGATTCGTATACATGACTTTTTCTATGTTTGAACATGAGTAAAGCCTACTAATGCATATTTTCCTGAATAATAGGAAGAACATGGCACTTAGAACAAAAATCAATGTAATTTGAATGAACTGAAGAGTAGTGCATATTGTAGACATTTTTGAAATGATTTATTTAAGTCAGTTAGTAAAAAAATTACATATTAATTTCTCTTCCCTCCTTTTTATTATTGACGTTAGCTTCATCTCTCTTTATTTCTGTCTTTCTCTGTGTGTGTGTATATATATATATATATATATATATATATATATATATATATATATATATATATATATATATATATATATATATACATATATATATATATATATATATATATATACATACATATATATATACATATATATATATATATATATATATATATATATATATATATATATATATATACATATATATATATATATATATATATATATATATATATACATATATATATATATATATATACATATATATATATATATATACATATATATATATACATATATATATACATATATACATATATATATATACATATATACATATATATATATACATATATATATATATATACATGTATATATATATATATATATATATATATATATATATATATATATATATATAAAATGTGCGTGTATGTATATATTGTGTTCGTGAGCACTAGTGAGTGTGTATAATGTAAATGAAGGATAAAAAATATGAAGGATGTGATCGAAATGCAGTACTATTAGTACAAATATTCTTATTTAACGGTCGATTTAGCTTGTTTGTGTTTTGTGGAGAGTTTGGACGGTTGCCACAAACATTTTATAAAGTATTTACGAATTGAAAGTGTTTATACCCAAGTTTTTTGTAATAAATTGATTTCGGTCACGTGAATTTTTACGACTTCCAAAGAAATCAAATAATTTCTTTTGATAAATTCTCAATTACTTTTATAAACAGATGCACTGTCGTTTTACTTTAAAAACATATTACAAAAGTAACTATACTTATCTATCCGTCATTAAATGCTTAAATTCCTGAATTAATTATCTCCATTTAAAATGTTTAACTCCGATGCAAATTAACAGTTTAGCTCATGCTGATATTAAATACTTTCATGCAGCTTACTGCCGCATTTTTACAAAAAGGCATTAGCAGTACTTTACTAACATGGAGGAATTACTTAATAAATTCTTCGAAATAGCGTCCTAATTCCTTTTGTAAAGAAACCATATTACCACAATTAAAAGGCTTTTGTAATTTAAATGGTAAAATCTCGCTGTTTAATGACCGCAAGGGTAAAACAAAACAAGAAGCAGATAAATTGGATTTCAGCATTAAAAGAGATTATCAGTATTTCAGTTACTGCGAAATGGAGCGAAACCCATTGCGAAAGCTTTCATCCCATTAGTTTAAATTACTGCTTACATGATAACCTCATTGCACAGTTAGCGTTTGGCATTTAATAAGCAAGATTTTATGCATACATTAATGTAAATCAAATAGCTTTTGAATCTAATACATCATGCAAGGATTTCCATTGCAAAAAAGAAATTGTTTTAAATTGTGAAAATTAATCGTTTGAAAACTTTGAAATTTTAATTTCACCTTTCATCTGATGAGAGAGTATGTAAATTAGTATATATTTATTCTGTTCAAGGGACATTCAAAAAGTAGCGAGGATGAACGTAGTTAATTCAGCGGAACTACAGAGAACTCATAATGATGGTTACGTAAGTCTAGTTTATTTACATCGTTGTACCTTTGCTACAGTCAGTTGTCATTGCAAGTCTTCAAACCTCCACGTTAAGCTAGATAAGGAATTTCTATTTTACCAATCAATAATATTTCAATCATGGATTAGTAATGTACATTTTTTAATTATGTTTTTTTGCCCGTAATAGTAGATGTTTAAATAAGGAGCACGTGGTTTTTAAAATTTCAATTTCTTTTAGTAGTTAATTTTTAACGAGTCATCAAAAAGTCGAAGTCTACTTTTACAAAATTATTTTTGAAAAAAAACTGAAGTAAAAAGATATCTAAAAACTCTTCGGTTGTATTTAATGATTTATTATCAAATACACATATAGGAATTCAAAAACACGCATTTTTTATTTGTTCTTAGAAAATTATTGTGAGAAAAATTCATCTTAGTTTAACATTGATATGGTATATATGTGCGGCTAACATATTCGCAGTTTTATGGAGAAAAGGAAGTCCCATCTCTCAAAGTCCTGAGAGTTAGACAGTTGTACCATGCATTCTATTCTCAAATAGTCATACCATATCACATCAGTGTTTATTTAGGTGATCCTCGAACATTTCTTGCTTTCATGGATTTGATTCTGGTATCTGTAGTAGGATTAGCAAGCTGTCCAAAACGTGGTGCATATTCCAGACTCTTCTGATCATAATTTTTTATCTACACACAAGCCCGTGTCTGTGAAATGGCCCTCACTTAATGCGATTTTCTCACCAATACGTAAGTTACCTCAGCTATTTTCTGCCATGTGGAAGATAAAGTTCATAGTAAAGCTCGCTGTTGCTGAAGGGGACAAACATGTCGACAGTTAGCCTTTGCTATGTATAAAGCATTTGCTATGTATAATTTCAAACTCTAGTTTGGTATTCTGGAACTCCTGAGCCTAATAACCAGATGCCTGCTTCTTTTAATATCTCTCTTTCACCTTAACCCTTTGAGGGGCGTCGTTTGCACAGTGCAAGTGCCTAAATCTAGTCTTTTTTCACTTGCATTCAATGTATTCCAGTTAAATGAGCAGAAAAATGGTTAGTACTGTCATCTGTTAGCAGTTTAAAGGAGTAAAAACATTTTGCAACCTTTAATTGGAAAATTTTTCAAGATTCTTTAGGTTGAAAAAATCGGGGAAAAATTCTGCACCGTGGAAACTGTGGAGGTTATTGGTCCCTGAAATGGTTAAATGCTACAAAGCTAGCCTGGATATCAAACATTGACCTCCTATTAACGGACAGATTTGTTAACCATTATACCCGAAAGTCAACCCATAATCTTCTTCAATTAACCTCACATTCATAACACTTTTGTATAGAACATATATATATATATATATGTATATATATATATATATATATATATATATATATATATATATATATATATACACACATATATATATATATATATATATTCATTATTTTATATATATATATATATATAGGATCTTCTCCGCACTTAAAATAATGCAGAAAAGAGAAGTATTGTTACAAAATATATATACAAATTGTTTAGTTTGTTCTGTCATTAATCTACTCTGCTTAAATGTAGAACCATTGCAAATTCAGAGGATAAAATATCGAGAGGGGGAAATACTTACTAATGTCTAACAAAATGTCTTGAAATATTTTAAAGGCAGCCTACCCTTTATCATTTATTCGCTGCACTCTAATGTTTGACGGGTTTAAATATATCTGACATTCAGTAGTAGTCATATTGATGATGCTTCAAACCATTCCAATGTCTGAGTATGTATTCTCGTGAACTGCTATTATAATAGTCTAATAATCAGTGTCTCGCTATTAAAACTCTCTTAACATGTCTATATGAGATGTAATCACTTAAGTTTAATAACTTTAGAGATTTCAGAGCGCACTTCGAATGTTAAGTACATTGTTAAATTAATGCTTGCGTTTAAAAGAATCGATCCCTAGAGTGGGAATTTTAATGATTCGATACTTCATTCGATGTTGTCTTTGTGTTATAGCTACTCTTACTACAACACTATTCAATATAAGCTTTTAAATTTTAAAACTTGTATGGTCTGGAGTGTAGAGTAAATTTTAAATTAACTGTTACTATAATTTTGAATTATGTGTCTCTAAATAAGGTTTTAGAGTACTTTAGATCAGATTGTTAATCAAAACGCCTGTAACAGCGTCTTTAATGTGCTTAAGTCGAACTCTAACAATGAATGTATTACTGTAACCATAAAATCGTATTTCTGTCACAAATTTAAAACTTTATAAGATTTGTTTTAAATAACTATATTATCTTAACACAGATCTGATTAAAACGAATTATTTTTAATTTCTTAATAGAAGTATTTTTTTATTACACATTAAAATTTAAAGCAACATAAATAAAATACAGTATTTTCAATCTGTTTAGAGGCAGAAAATTGGTCTAAAAATTAATTTTGAGTTTCCACTGTGGGGAAAATCTGCAAACACTTTTGTTGGATATGATATGAAATAATTTCTTTAAAGTTCTTCAATAATGTGTGCTCTCGATTCAACTCTGGCAATTGTTTTTAAAGTTTGAACAGTTTAAAATGAATCTTTTAGCGAATTTTTAAATGAAACGTGTTTTTGCTTTGCTCCTTTCCATAAAATTGAAAACACTGGCCTTCATCCTGTTGTCAAATAATGATAAGTTATACTCAAATTTCAAATTTATGCAGTATGCTTGATATTTATCTAACAGTGAAATCAGCTATCCTGATAACTGTCAAGAATAGCATTTATTATCTTAATAGAGGTGACAGTGATAGTTTTTGTTATGCAAAATCTTTAAATCAAAGCTTCATTTGTATGAAAAGTTTGAAAGCCCTTTAAATGAAAGCTCAACTGTAATGTAAGTGTTAGTTGATGTCTCTTATGTTGTATCGAGCATTTTATATACAGGTTAAAGCTTTCGGTGCTGAGAGTGCTCGAATCGAATCCCGGCGTCGAGCCACTAAATACCTCCATTTGTGTGGTCCCTTCATAGGAGGTAATGCTGGTCCGCCTATGTGGTGCCCCCTTAATAAAATGGTCAGCAAAAACGGCGGTGTGTTATAGGCGAATGCCTTCACGACAAGTGCCTCCGCATTGATATAAATATATATATATATATATATATATATATATATATATATATATATATATATATATATATACACTCAAGAGCCAAAACATTATGACCACCTGTCAATAACGAGTTGGCCCCCCTTTGGCGCGCAACACAGCTTCAACCCGCCTTGGAATGGATGCCACAAGTCCTTGGTAGATGGCCGGAGACAGATTGTACCAGATGTTTAAGCAACGGTCACGCAAATCCGAGATAATGCGAATTGGTGGTCTTTGAACTCTGAGCTGCCGTCCCATAACATCCCAAATGTGTTCTATCGGATTGAGATCCGGTGAGTTAGGTGGCCAGGCACATTAACTGGAATTCAGCATCATGTTCCTGGAACCACTCCAACACAATTTTAGCCTTGTGCTGTTGGAACATTCTATTTCCAGCTGGAAAAACAGAGGCCATGTAAGGGTGCAACTGGTCCGCAATGATGTTCAGACACCCTTTAGCATTCATGGTCTGCTCTACCACAACCACGGGTCCCAGAGACGCCCAAGAGAACGGCCCCCAAAGCATAATACCGCCACCACCGGCCTGTGTATGACCTACTGTACATTGAGGGAGCAACAGTTCGCCTGGAAGACGGCGTATCCTGACACGGCCATCGGCGTGATGAATGACAAACCGTGATTCATCTGACCAGGCAACTCTCTCTCACTGATCCATGGACCAGTCGCGATGTTCCCGGGCCAAGCGCAGACGCAGTTGGTGATGACACTTAGTCAGCAAATGCACACGAGTGGGACGTTTGCTGCGTAGCCCCATATCCAACAGTGTCCGCTGAACAGTGTGCTGCGATACTATTCTACTTGGCCCTGCATTGTATTGGGCTGTCAGCTGAGCCACTGTATGGCTCCGGTTTTGCTTCACCATGCGAGACAGTCTCCGACGACCTTTTTCTTTGATAGCGTGTGGACGTCCAACACCATGTCGTCTACTGCTGGTTTCACCGTCATTCATCCACTTTGCATAAGTACTAACAACTGTAGGTCGCGAACAACCCACGAGTCGTGCAGTTTCGGAAATACTTGTTCCGAGCCTTCGAGCCATTACAATCTGCCCTCTATCAAAGTCGCTTAGATCCGCAGCCTTTCCCATCACACACAAAAGTAAGTGAAAGAATGATTCTTCAGACTCTCCAGCAGCAGTTAAATACCACTTCCACCTGATCTCGTGCCTTCCACGTCATCCAGGGGATTTCATTGCAAAATGTAGGGGTGGTCATAATGTTTTGGCTCTTGAGTGTATATATATATATATATATATATATATATATATATATATATATATATATATATATATATATATATATATATATATATATTGTTATGTTGAAATTGGTTGTCCACATGGAGTACTAAAATGTCATAGGAAGAAAGGACCTCATATCTTAATATCTAATGGCTATAGAACATGGCCAGTGCTGGTCATTCTGAAAAAAAGATAAAAAGGTGACAGACACAAGTCTAATCATTTAGAAGTACTTCATAGTTTATTTTAAATGAAATTAGTTATAGGAGGCTTAAGGCCAGTGGCTTATTGCCATTTTATAAAAAGGTACATGGTCGAGCATGGTCTCAGGTCAGCAAGGATCAGCCATGAAGTCAGGAGGCCGGGATGGAAAAACCGATCTTCGCCGGACAACTTTGGTCCCGTAAAACGGAGATAGTTGTGCGGGAGAAGACATCTTCTTGAATCGGTGGCCAGACGAGATCTGTTTTTGTCATTCAAAGCTTCGCTCCTGTGCTGGCCCCGTCACGTGACGTGAAGAGGAAAACATCTGGAATTTGGCGACCCAGCGGTAGCCAGCAGGCTCCGCCAAAGCTATCAGACAAAGGGTTATTTTGTGTGTTCTGCGAGGGGAAGGGGATACTTGTAGAATATTATCGCCAATCGTTAGGCAACCCCTTTTAAGGGATTAACATTGGTATTTTCTGTTTCCGCTGATAAGCGATGAAAGCAGAAAACGTGACCAAAAGAGTGCACATTTTTGAGAAAGAAGTGATTGACTGGGGGACTATATACCCCTGTAAAATTATTGAGGGAACAGCTCCCTAATGCGTTTAAGTATTTGAAAGGCAAGGCAGGCTTTACTATTAATATTGTAGCAAAAGTTAATAAGGGTTTCAAAACGTTACGACATTCACCCCCGCAGACACACAAAAAAATAGTAGGGAAACATGATTACCAACCAAAAAAAAAAAAATGGCGTAACGCCAAAAAGTTATATCTATGTACCGATGCATAATCAAAACAAAAAAATTACCACCTAAGTGGAGCAAAAGTGGCCAACATACTGGACAACAAACTGGACAACATTTCCCCTAAAAAATATTTAATGCAGTGGTTAAATGTATCTATATATATATAGCATATGATAAGCAAGTAATAAAATAACATAAAAATAAATACACTGATATCTATCATATTATAGCAGTGGAATACATTTGAATAACACTTGAATGAGGGTGAATGAGGATGAGGATTTTATGATGTTGAGGGACTTGACAAACACCACTGCTTTGAGTGGTGAGTAGCTCCTATGTGAGGATAACTACAAAAGAAAAAAAGAAGAGTAGCTCGCTAGGATGACTACCTTACGTAAGTTTTTAAATGCCACTACTTTAAGTGGACTTACATCGTAACAGTGCAGTTGCTCCTGGGATGACAAGATGCACAAAAGATATATCGAATTGTGAGTACGCTCTGGTATCATCACAGACGAAAACAAAGACAAAAGAGGCTGCAGTCCTCAGAGTGAACACATGCTTGGTGTCACAAAAATGATTTACACTAGTGTATACAATTCACCTCGAAACAGTCCCATTGTACAGGATGCAAACAAAATCACCTCACATTGTGTGCAAAAAGAACACATCCCTCAATTGTTACAAAAATTTGAAGTAATTGATATATATATGCATATGTTACAGAAATCATGAGAAATAAAAATAAAAAAAGTAAACAAAATAATATATGTATATAATATGAGATGGGAAAATGTTGCCAAGGAGAGGTGAAATGTTCACCAAAAAAATTTTACATGATCGTAAGTGGGGTTCCTGACCAGTCAACAAGGTACCGTGTATAGTCAAATCAATGTATGGACTAATTTAAAATTAACATTATGAGTTCTGGCACAAAAAAAGTTAGTTAAATTCTAAACATACCTTTTAAACATCTGCTCATCATTTGACATCACAATTACTGTGATATGAATGGTGTATTAACAAAAGAAAAGATGTACATGACCAGTGGTGTAGTTGTTTACATAATAAATTGCAATCAGCATCACTAGCATTATATGTGTAGTTGTTAAGATTATACTTATTAGTTGTACAGAAGATATGCCTTGACAAAGCAAAAGAAAACAAAAGATTTGAGAATTTGTTTACATATACACAAACATAACATACAAAAGGCCAATCTACGCCAGCGTAAAGAAAGGCTAGGACACAACAACACATACATTATAACTGTCTAGTGTCGCGACTCAACTAAACAATTATATATACAAAAATTTAAATTCTCGTTCTCAAATAGTATCTCGTCCTGTGTTGGCGATTAGTAGGTTGTTCATTTAGAGAGGTATTGTTACCTGTTTGTTTTAAGTAAGCTTTACGTGGAGGAGCTAATAAAAGTCTATCAGTATGTATTTTAAATATATGAGCAGAAGGATTATTTAGTATCCTTATAGAATAAGTGACCAATGAATGCCGAGTGACTATTTCATATGGTCCAGTAAACTTTTTATGGAACAAGTGTTTAGATTTTAAATAAACAACATCACCAATATGAAATTGACGTAGTTTAGCATGAGGAAGTTGCTTATCAGCTTGATTAATTTGTTTAACTTTAAGATTTTCAATTACTGACTGATAGATGTGTTTTAATGATGACAAAATGTTATGTAAGTAAACAGACTTATCTAATTGTTCAATATTAACACTGTTATTAAAGGTATCAAAAAGGAGGGAAAGTTCCCTGGCAAAATGTAACATGTTAGGAGCAAAGTTAGTGGAAGAATGAACAGAACCATTGTACAAATTTTGATGAATGAGTACAGCATGTTTGAAATTGACCTTAGATTCGAGTAATGAGTTGATAGTAGATTTGATAGAAGTATTTATACGTTCACAGATGCCATTCGCCTGTGGATGTCCAGAAGACGCATGAGACAAATTTATACCCAATGAAGAAGAAAATTTATTGAAAACCTCAGAAGTGAACTGAGTTCCTAAATCAGTTAAAATAGTAGATGGACGACCAAAAGTTGAAATGTAATTGAAAAGAGAGTCAGTAACAGCCTCAGAAGTAATTTTTGAAAGTGGATATAATTGCATGTGTCTGGAAAAATGATCAATTATAGTTAGGATATACTGAGAATTTTGTAAGGGACCTAAAATATCCATAGCAATAATTTGATTCGGAGAATTTGGAATAGGAATAGATTGAAAAGGAGCTTTTGGAATATTATGTTGTTTTTGTTTAATGCAAGTATGACAAGAATTAATGAAATTTACAGTATCAGCATACATACCTTTCCAATGGTAACGTAATTTAAGTAGGGAATAAGTTTTGTCTATGCCAAAATGAGGTAAGTGCATTATATTTAAAATTTTTGCTTTTAGTGAATCAGGAACAACAATGATATTGTGGGGAGATGAATTATTAGAAAATTTGTTGTCCCAGCAAAGTAACTTAGTTTCAGGATGAATATAGAAAAATTGCAACTTTTTAGGAATATGTTTTCGTTTAGAATTTAAGGAATTTCGAACAATATTTAATTTAACATCATTAATTTGTTCATTTAGAAAAGTTTGAGTTGAAATTTCCAAACATGGATCATTATTATTATCATCAGCTTGATTGGCATCAATATTATGAGAAGCACAGATATTATTAACTTGATTATTAGAATTATTTGATTGAGACACAGCATTACAATTAGAAGTGGAAATTAGAGAAGTATCAAGAACATCATTACAAGTATTATTATCAACATGAGGAATATTAGAATCAACATAGGAAACAATAGGGAGTACTTCTTCAGATTGAAGTAACGAAGGATTAGTAGACACAGTTTCACAAGGTGGATTTTCATCAAAACGAGAAAAGAAATCAGCAAGTACATTATGTTTACCAGGAACATGGATAAAATTAAATGAATATTCACTAAGTTCCATGAGCCATCGAGTAGTTATATCAGTTGGTGAAGCAGTATGTTTGTAATTAATTAAGGATTTGCTATCAGTTAGTACAGTAAAGTTACGATTAAATAAGTAATGTTTAAATGATATGACACTTTTGAATAATGCATAAAGTTCTAATTTAAGAGCAGGATATCTCTTTTCAGAGGGTTTTAATTGTTTACTAAAGTAAGATATTGGAGTGAAAGTATCATTAGATTTTTGTAACAAAATACCAGATATTCCATTAAGTGAAGCATCTGTGTTAAGGTAAAAAGGTTGATCCCAATTTGGAAGAGTGACAAAAGGATGATTAAAGAAAACATTTTGTAATTTAGTAAATGAATTTTGATGATTACTTTCCCACTTAAATTTAGCTTTTGGAGTAGTTAAGTTAATTAATGGTTGAATTAATGAAGCATATTTTGGAATTAGATTTCTATAATATCCACAAACGCCAATGAACCTTTTAAGCTGACGTTTAGTTGTAGGAATAGGAAAAGAGGTAATTTTGACAATATTAGATTCAATGGGAGTAATGGAATTTTGCTTGACATGGAAACCTAAGAAATTTATACTAGTAGTGTGGAAAGAACACTTACTAGGAGACAAAGTAATATTAAATTTTATTAAAGTAGACAAAACAGTAGTTAATTTGGACAAAGTTTCCTGAAAACTGTTTGAGCCAATGACAATGTCATCTTGATAGGCAAAAATGCCAGGCAGATGAATTTCATCTAGCACTGAGTCAATTAAGGATTGAAAGACACTGGAGGCAGTCTTGAGACCAAAAACCATCCGTTTATTTTTGAAAGAGCCAAAAGGAGTGGTAAAAGCAACAATATGTTGTAAATCCTGAGGTAAATCAATTTGCCAATAGGCGTTAGGTAAGTCCAACGCAGTGAAAAATTTGAAATTGGAAAGGTTAGATATTATATTGTTAATTTTAGGAAGTGGATAAGATGATGATTTGATGACAGAATTCACAAGTCGAAGATCAAGTGCAAGTCGATAATTAGGAGTTTGATTGTTAGACAAAGATTTCTTTTTAACGAGGAGCATGGGGCAAGCCCATTCTGTATTCGCTCTCTCTATAATCCCTGCAGATTGCATTTCATCTAACTGCTGAATTGCAGTAGATTGCAAGGCCTGAGGAATTGGAAAAGGCAAAGTTTTGATGGGGAAGTCATTTAAAAGTGAAATATGAGGCTTCACCCTATCAGTGTGACCTAAAGTAGTCAAAGATTTGGAGAAGGCAGCAGAATTATTCATTAAAAGATTCAACAAAGAAATTCTCTCCTCTTCAACCAAATGTGCAAAGTCAAAATCGGTAGGTAAAAGTTCAGCTTTACGCTGACTCAAGATTTTCTCTGAAGCTTCAATGAAATTGACAGTTTGAGAGCTAGCAGAAGATGAATCCTGAGATTTAGAAATACTCTGGATAGAGTCGAGGGGAGATATGTCGCCAACAATGGCAGACTTGTTCAAATGAAAGGTTTGATTTGACATGTTTTGTAAAAAAAAAGAATTTCATTCCAGCATTTTGCTTAACCTCTGAAGATGTGCATGCTACAACAGTAGGACATTGCATAACAGTATTTGACGAGGAAGAATCCTCACCTTCCATAGCAATCACTTGGACTGAATGTATTGAAGGGTAACAAATAATTTGAGAATTAGCAGCAAAACGAGGAGAAAACAGAAATTCAGACACAGGAAGATATGAGGTCCTTTCTTCCTATGACATTTTAGTACTCCATGTGGACAACCAATTTCAACATAACATATATATAGGTTAAACCACTTATTCTTAATTTTGAATTCTCCAAAATCCAGAATTTTTTAAGCTTTGGCATATGTCAAAAATGAAAAATTTCCCCTTACCTCACTCGCATACATGGAGCTCTGCTGCTGCTAGAAGAAAACGTCTTATCAACGAAACATAATTATATGCATTACTCATTGTGCTTTTCATTTATTCCCTGCTCAGTGTTCAAAATTATGGAGGAAATTTTGAATAAAGGCTTCATTTATGAGTAACAGGAATAGTTTATGCTTCTGAAGCACACTTGGCATGTGGGGGAAACATCGAACAGAATTGCATGGTGTTGTCAAACAAGCAACGATGTGCGAGTGCAACTGAGGATTTTTTTCAAAGGTTCAGTACCAAACAACATCGTTTCATGCTCATAATTATGAAAAATATTGCATAAGTTATCACGCTATGTGTATAACACGTATATGAAATTTAAAAGTGATTTTGTGTTACGATTTGGGTTTTCTCTATATGATAAAAAGGCAAATCCATCCAGTAAACTGCTATTGCTGGAATTAAAGTGCCCTAAAGTTTTATTTACCAAAAGTTTTTAAAATAAAATCTCTATCTTAGAACATTTATTTTTCAATTTTTATTTACCAATGATACAAATTACCACTGAAGCAAAATACAGCCGTGTGTCTAAAATTAGTTTTTAAAAAATTAAATAATGTAAGAAATTGAATTAGAATTAATTTAAAAGAAAATATAGCTTCAGAACTAATGAAAATCATCAGAGTTGAAAGCATAGAATATTCATTTTATTTAAGTAAAATTCCTATGCTTAAATTAAAAATATTTTTGGGAATATTTAAATGGTTTTCTCCCATAGTGCCACATTGTGTTCCTAATGCATTAAATAAACTTGGCGTCCGATGTAAATAATATTCTACCTAAGCCATATTTTTGGCTATCCTTAAGAAAACTATCCCAGGATACAGTTTACATGTAGTTCATTTGGCACCAAATCATGGATGTAAGATACTAAAGAAACTTGATCCCATTTTTAAAGGAATTCTGTACAAAATGTCGAATGTAAAGTGCTGTATCATTCATGTATCGTTGATAATTACCAAAACCAATACTTGCATTATCCAGTTGTGAATACACGTAGCGAAGCATTATTTTAAAACATGTCATATTTCTAAAGGAATAGTAGGACAATTTTTAGATATCTGTCCCGTTCCAATGACCTCATTCAAACTTTTCTCCTAAGTATCCTTAGTGAATTAAGTTTCGTATCCCACTGACAGGTCATTATTAAAATAAAACACACTTTTTAAAATAATTATTGCATTTACAATTCAAGCGATCTTTTTATTTTAATTTTATTTTTGACTAACAAATGTGTTACCTAAAAAATTGAAATGTGTGAGACACTTTGATCAAAGCAGTTGCGAAAAAAATACCCTAAATATCTGCCCCTAAATATGAATGCATATCGTAAAATCTTGACTTTAATACGCACACGTGTATAATACGCATGCTTGATTTTGTGCAATATTTTCCGAAAAAATTCGAGCATAATACGCACCCATAACTTTTCAATATTTTATTTAAATATTGCACAAATATTTATTAACATAAATAAAAAAATTTAATAAAAATGAACGAAAACGTTAAATTTAGTAGAAAAAAACTTAAATTTTTAATTAAAATCAAACAATACAGTGAAATTATCAGTCTTTTTCATTTTTACTAAAATACAGCTCATCTATTGTTTGTCGTTTATTCAATGTTTAAAACTACGTATTTTTGTACACGAGTATAATACGCATCCTCAATTTTGCAGACTAAAACGGGAAAAAAAGTGCGTATTAAACTCAAGATTTTACGGTATTTAGTTATTCATAATCGAAATACCGATAATCTAGGTAAATAACATTAAAAATATTAAATACGTTATTAATCATTTTATCAAAGTCAACTGAAAACCATATCTATCAAGTCCCAGAGAAACGTTAAGTATAAATTATATTTTGAAATATCGCGAAAAAATTATTTTCCGTTTTATGCACTGAAAAATATATAAGTCCAAAAATTCAGCTTAAAATCGTATTTCTAATAAAAATAATTTTAAAAACTCAAATCCAAATAAACAAACACTGATCGTGGACCACTTAAGAAGAGAAAGGGATGACTAAATCAAACGTGTTACCAAAACAAAATATTACCAATTACTTTGTAAGAACGGTGTGAGTATCGTACTTCAGGCTTTCAATGAATGTTAAAATTCCTCATTTTGACTGTATCGGTAGTCCTAGTATTAAGAAAAACTTCTATCTATATAGTATATAAAACAGTTCAGTGACTGGCTGACAGATAACACACAGACCAAACCGCTGGACCTAAAGGGTTGAAATTTTTCAGGGCGATTCTTCTTATAGTGTAAAGGTGGACTAAGAAAGATTTTTGAAAAGTTCTTAAATTTTTTTAAATTAAATTTTTAGGCTGTTTTTGTAACTTTTTAAATTTTGCATTTAAAATAATAATCTGAGGGTTATAAAATGTATATCACGAGAAAGATCATAAAAATTCCTTTAAAATGAAATCTTTTTCGAATGTTTACCTCCATTTTCTGTTCTTGGGGGAATTTTTTAAAATTAAATTTAAGAATTTAATTTATTAAATGTTGATCGCGAGATTTATTTTTTTGTGATAGTTTAAATTAATTTTGCATCACGTGCATAACAGCGAAATAAATTGACAAAAAAATATTGAAATATGGTAAAAGGTAAAATTTAATAACTAGACTAATTGAGATGTAAGTTTTTTTAAGAATTTAATTCAAAATAGTATATTTTTGGATATTAAACATACAAATTAATTGCATACATTGACCGTTGTATTTAATTTGAATATTTTCTTCTACATTTTTTGACTATAAAAATATCCGTTACAATGTTTTATAAATATTTTTTTGGCATTAATTGCATACATTGACCGTTGAATTTAATTTGAATATTTTTCGTCTACATAATTTTGTCTATATAAATATCCGTTACTATTTTTTATCAATATTTTTTTGGCATTAATTGCATACATTGACCGTTGTAATTAATTTGAATATTTTCCTCTACATTATTTTGTCTATAAAAATATCCGTTACAATTTCTTATAAATGTATTTTTGGCATTAATTGCATACCTTGACCGTTGTATTTAATTTGAATATTTTCTTCTAACTTATTTTGTCTATAAAAATATCCGTTACGATTTTTTATAAATATTTTTTGGCATTAATTGCATTCGTTGAGGGTTGTATTTAATTTGAATATTTTCTTCTACATTATTTTGTCTATAAAAATATCCGTTACGATTTTTTATAAATATTTTTTGGCATTAATTGCATACATTGACCGTTGTATTTAATTTGATTGTACTCCGTAGCGAAGCACGAGTATTCAGCTAGTTGCAGAATATGAGCGTAGGTAGAATGAGTTCAGCTCTGTGATTCGCAAGCATTTGTCCCTAATGAGAGCAATTCGTTTACCAACCATGGGAAACCCTCGTAATAAATGAATCCTTCCTTCTCTGCCCCTTAATCCTCAACTGCTTAGCTTGCCTTCAGAGAGTCAGTTTGATAAAACATTTCCGCCCCTCTCTAACCCGGGTGTCAGCGCGCCCCACCACTCGAGCACGCGTCCTCTCTTTGTGTCAGTCGGCAGGGAAAAAGTTGTCTGATCCTCTTATATAAAGAAAGAGACATGTTTTATATTAGTGATAAATGTGGAGGGGTCCCCCTTATTTTTTATCAAAAGCAAGAATGAATGGGAGTGGACTGCAAATAAATCCAATGCAGCGTGTGGCGGAATATTGCAGTGTCACACTCGAGATATCCCTGGGTCTTTCAGCTTTCCTCTCCATTTCAATGAAAAAAGATGTTTAAAAGTGTGTTTTAGATGAAAGGCCTCAAGTGCAGACGTTATAAACTGAAGTTTATTATCCTGACTTGGCGTCGGAGCGCATAAGTGATTCGCTACGGAAGCTTTGAAATTTGCTTTCTGAGATGAAAAGAAAAAAAAAAGTAACTGAAAAAAACTTTTTAACCCTTTTCACTCGGATATTAATTTGACATTTTTTTCACTAAATTCCCGATTATAAGCATAATTGATAATAAAATATGTACGAATATTTTTTTAGCTAAACGTTGGACTACTTTTTATATGAAAATAAACATGTAAAATTTATCAAATTTTAATGTAATTTTTAATTTTAAGTATTTTAAAGATCTTTAAAGCTTTTTCCCAATGAGTACAAACTTTCGATCCTATTATTTTTCAGCTAAAATGGAAACCAAAAGCAAACCTCTTCGTTATTTTGATTTTAAACAATGTAACTTGCAAAAGAAATCCATGTCCCTAGCACCAATCGCGACCGGCATGGCTGATCGTGGAAACACAAAGGTCCTTCCATGCTAACGACGTGGATACTTGTGCCAGCAGTTCCCATTCTGTGTTATTGGCGTGGATAACTGAAGACCTTATTTGAATAGAGGTCCAACTCTATTTTTTTTAAAAATGGAGTTACCCTCACTTTCATGTTCTTACAAGTCATTTCTATCTTATTTTCAAAATGGTATAACTCCAGCTTATTTCTGCTGCCAACAAAGGGCATTACAAATCAGACTTCAGCAGTCATTCTTCAGCACTCATTAGACTTTAAGGCTCTGTATCTCAAAATGAACCAGAATGGGGTTGGACCACTATTCAAGTAAGGCCTTCATTTGTCTCAGCACATGTGACATTTCAAGCTGCCAACGTAGATATTCGCAACCTGAAACACAGCATTCCAAATTTCAGAGATAAATCTTTGCGTCTGGTAAAAAGGCATTTTAATTTGCCAAAAAGGATGTTTGAGCTAGGTAAAATGGCATTAAGATTGCCGACATGGATATTTATGCCTATAAAAGAGGTATTCTCAGTTACCGACATAATAGATAGCTAGAAAATGTGGCATTTTGAGAAGCCTGCTTGGACATTAGCACCAGCACAAGGAATATTCGATTTATCGGTACGGAATTTCCAGCCAGCTCGGCTGGCATTGCTAAGTTTAAATGTATGCAAATTCTGCAAACTGTGTTACAATATGGCATTTTAAAAATATAAGCTCCATGTCATGCGAAATATTAGATGGCTTGTCTTGCTAAACTCAAAAAGAAATATCCTCACATATCAGGAAACTCTACTATTCGGTGACACTTTTGTGAACTTTCTACAAACAAATGCGCTTGGAAAGTTCATGAATTTTATAGCAAAATAAAATGCACGCAGAATGGAGTTTGCATATTTTATGATCTACTAGACGTGCTTGTGACATCTATGATTATTTTATTTTAGATAAAGTTTATACCTAGCAGATCAGTACTTTTTCTGTTACTCAAAACTTTCTAAGAGAATATTATAAAACTTCGGGAATCAAGAAAATCTAGACGAAAAAAAAATGCTCATAGTCATCATTTTAAGAAGTTTTCTATCATTAAATGAGTTTAAAATCTTCATTTTTTTAAAACCAGAACTCATTTTTCTCACATTTGTATGCCTACAATGACACTGTTGTCTCATCTTTATCAAATTTAAAACAAATATATTTATATAGATATTTCATTAAGTTGCCACTAAATAAAAAAAAGTTGTTTGCGTTAGTTCCTAACTTGAGAAAAACCCTGCTTCTTTCGATAAGAATCAGTAATTATTGTATTAAGTATCCAGACATATTGCTGTAACAAGATTATAACAAGAATTTTTTAACTGAAATCTTCACTGATATTTATTAATTCATTGTATTAACTATTTCATTAATATTTTATAAAACTATCAGAATCGTCAGGATTTGAAAATTAGACGAAAACATTCAATACTGTGTCGATTAATTGTAACTTTGTATCAAAAACTAAATTTCAAATTTAATGGTTTATATTAAAAAAATTATAGCATTTACGTTTCAGGCATATACGTGTGCACACAAATTTCCCCACTGTGAACTCAGGAACACACTGCTTCTTAAAATTTTACCAGAAAAATAAAGTGGGGGTAATTAACTTCAAACTTATGAATTGTTCATCATAATAAAGCCGAAGAGCGTTATGTGGGATTGTCTTTATAAACAATTTACAAATGCGAGAGTCGTCAAATTCTTTGATATAAATGTAGAACACTAGAAAAAAATTCTAGAAAAACTTCGTAGGAGGAGAGGTTTTGGAGCAAACGCTCCAAAGACGAAAAAACAGAATGAGGATATTTATGACCAGCAACACATACACAGGACGCACCTGTTAACGAAGGCAGCTAGTAAAGCGGGGAAATCGAGAGAAAGGGGTAATATAGAACAAAAAAAAGTATCTTCTAACGAAAGTACCCCGGGTTATTAACGTCGGATTACTTATAGTTGCTTAGCTCTTTTGTATGTATTTATGTAAGTACTATGTGTTATGCATATTAAATAAATATATATATATATATATATATATATATATATATATATATATATATATATATATATATATATATATATATATATATACATATATATATATATATATATGTGTGTGTGTGTGTGTGTGTGTCAGTCAGTCAAACTTTTGATACATTTTGGTACTTTCCTGCACCAAAGAAAATAATTCTGTATAATTCTGTACAAAGTACTTTACTGCTTGCCCAAGTGATACAGACTGGGTTTGGCACGCTGCCAAAATTATAACCCTCGACGACGGAGCGTCTGAAATTTAGCGTCTGAAATTTGGCTTTCCAGAGGACCGTTATGAAGAAAAGTAATCCTACATTAAAAGACGAAATGATGATTTCCTTTCTATTGCGCATTTTAAGAAACTTAATTCTGTGTTGCGTTTCCCACGAGTGTACTGTAAGTTTTAACACTGTGAATGCTCATATGGTATTTTATGAAGGGAATTAACACTTCGCACATTATAACAAGATGTAAGGTAACAAGATGTCGCACATAATAACAAGATATAAGTTTCGATTGACAATAATCGAACTTTTAAGTGCATAAATTTAAAGAAGCCACTTAAGTTATGCTAATTTCAGCATAGGCCGTTGGTATAAATACTGAGCAGCTAGATTACAGAAGAGAGTCAGAATCTGGTTAGTTTGGAGCTGTCAAAGCAAATTGCTTTTGTAGCGATTTCTTAGGTTGCTTCGAAATCTGACGTAAGTCTTGCCAATCCGGAATTTCAAAGGATAGTGTATTAGTAGGTGGAAAGTATCGTGCTGTAGTGCTGGTGCGACTTTAGCGTCGAATATTGTGAGTGTATAAATTTCACTGTCTTGAACTGTGTTTATACCTGTTCTTTCAGCCTATATTGCTGCTAGTTATTGTTGTTCAGGGCCGCCCAGAGACTGTACGGGGCCTGGGGCAAACTTCTGTTGGGGGCCCCAAGAAAAATAAAAAATGTAAAGAGACGAAAACACACATTCAAATTAAGTTACTCATACTTAAAATTTTATTACATGAATGATTAACATAATTATTATAGTTCATTGCACTGCTCTCTTGTTATATTTTCTGAGGAAATCAAATAAATAAATTTTTTAAAATTTTTTTGGGGCCCTTCCGGCAGTTGGAGTCTAGGGTAAAGTGCCCCAGTTGCCCCTCCCCCCTCTGGGCTACCCTGTTGTTGTTTATAAGTTTAAATAAACATTGTTATTACTTTAGAAACTGTGTTGCTTCTAATTTAGTAGAGGGTAACTTCAATTTACCCAAGTTAGGGTAGTCAGGGCCAATATACCCAAGTTAGGGTAGAAGTAGCCAACTCTATAAAGATTTATTTTGTTTTTTCATTAAACATGGGCACTTCAAAAGGCATAAAGCGTGCGTAAGAGGCCGAGCAATACCCAGAAATATATATCTACAGCAAATGCTATACATCGGTTATGCCTTCTATACTCTGGCTATCTATACTCTGGAGCAGGGGTCCTCAACCTTTTTGTACCTAAGAGCACATTCTAGAATACCGGTCGGAAGGCGAATACCATTTATTTTTTCAAGGGGAATTTATAGTTGGACATAGTTAATAATACATACACATAATATACAAAAAAAACATATAATTCCAAAAATATAATTAAACATAAAAGAAATTATTGTTAATACTCTTGTGTAAAATAAATGATTACTAAATAATGCATACAAAATCTACAAAGCATGAAAATTCTTTACAAAAAACGTCATTTCTACTTTTGTGTGGCTAATCATTAAAAATAAGAAAACTTTTAAGTAGCATTCTATTGAAAACTGAAATATTTTTATCGTGGTCGCACAGCGTAGGGCACACGTAAAACGATCGGCGGGTGTGATGGTGCCCGCGGGCATAGGGTTGGGGACCCCTGATCTGGAGCATTATCGTTCAGCTATTAATACCTTTTTGTTTTTCTCTTTAAAGATAAGTAATAACTGATTTAGTAATAACTTGTTATTTACAGCATACCAAAAAATCAGTTTTTTTCTTTTTTTTAACAGTTTCATAAAGACTTGAACAGCTGACTTGATATTCTATAGATAGTTCGCGGTAATACTTGTAAGGTATACATAAGACTCGATTCACAAGAATCGAACTTTTGAGTGAACGAATTATAGAAGCTGCTTGAGATATGCTAATTTCGGCATACGCGGTTGGTATAAATACCATGCAGCTTGATTAAAGAGAAGAAGGTTTTGATAAGGTTGATAGATAAGCGAGTTAAGGGAGCTACGAGGTAAGCAGCTCCAGGTGTTAGCCGGCGCTAGTGCTTAGGGGGCCCAAAGTTTACGTGGCAGAACTGCTGGTTTGACTCTCTAGGTTGTGAGTATTGCAAGGTGTAGTTTTATTGAATGCTAATATATATTCCGTACAAGTAGTACGTATGCTTATTGCTGTAAAAGAAAATTCTATATGTGCAACGAATTCAATAAACATTGTTTCATGTATAAACTGTGTTTGTATCAAATTCATTTAGAGTGCCACTTTAAATTATATACACCCAAGTCTGGGTAGAAGTAGCAATTCTCTACATACTTTCCATAATGATTGATTCTGATCTCACTAATAAATCTAGTCTCTTATGTGTTTTCCCATGAATAATACACATTAGGTTAACTTGAAGGATGGAGTTGTCAACCTTTTCAACTATTTAGAGCAATAAACTGCCCAAGAAAGAAAGGAAAAGATCCGTTGAAAAGAAGACAGGAGAAAATCCGATTAAATAAGTTTTTCTCCTTATAGTGTCAGAGTAAACTCGACGGTGTTCTTGGCCTATCTTTTTTCCCCTTATATTATTTATAAGATAGCAATTCCATTTTTCTTCCGAAATTTGAATGCTCCTCTATGCAATTTCTACATAAAAATGATATTTCCTTATGCAAATCCCTATGTTCTCTCCCTTTCTCAGTTTGAAAATTCTTTTCAATCCAGAAAAACTCGGAAATCTCCTTAATCCCTATCTGTTCCTGGGTTCAATTTAATTTTTTTTTCTTTTTTTTCGTATCCTGCGATCTCTGCTGATATATTAAAGCTTTTCTACGTTGCCTCTTTTTCTTCTTTCTTCACTTGTAATCATTCAAATAACTTAATAATCGGCAGCCTATGCTTTCCACGATGAATAGTTTATATAAACCGGTAAAGAAGTTACCGAACGCAGATAGTCGAAGAAATAATATGATACATATGAATGGAAAAACATAGTTATAAATGCTTTTGTCTATGAATAAATCTAGTGGAAAAGATACTGAATACGCGGTTTTGCATAAAGAAAAATTCTTTCTTCATTTCATTCATATCAGCTACACAAAGTGTACCTTGCATTTTTTTATTACTACATCATTTAAGTTGTCTTAACTATAACAGTAGTTTTGAAAGAATTTCTCGACGAACTCTATGACCAATGCATATTTTTTCAGTCTTACTTTGTATGATGTTAATAACTTTCATTTGATTTGTAAAAATACAACCGCTGAATGGGTCGTCACTTTCGACCATATTTTTAAACTTTAATATTTTTTTCCATCTGATTTCTTTATGTAAAATATAACTATAAAATAAATAAGCTAAGTGCAGTGAAATTTTCATGCATTCCTTAATAACGCTATTGAATGTTAGCCTAACAAGCCACATATTAAAACAGTTGCATTTTAATCAGAAAAATTAAATAACTTCGTATGATGTTAATAACTTTTGTTTGATTTATAAAAATACAACTTAAAGAGTATATTTAAACTTTAATATATTATTTCCATCCGATTTTTTATGTAAAATATAACTATAGAATAAATAAGCTAAGTGCAGGGAAATTTTCATACATTGTCTTCCTTAATAACGCTATTGAATGTTAGCCTAGAAAGCCACATATTAAAACAGTTGCATTTTAATCAAAATAATTAAATAACTTTGTGTGATGTTAATAACTTTTGTTTGATTTATAAAAGTACAACCGAAAGTGTAATTATTATCTACCATATTATTAAACTTGAATATATTATTTCTATCTGATTTTTTTATGTAAAATGTAACTATAGAATAAATAAACTAAGTGCAGTGAAATTTTCATAGACTGCCGACCTTAATAACGCCATTGAAGGTTAGCGTAACAAACTACACTTTAAAACAGTTGCATTTTAATCAAAATAATTAAATAAGTTTGTATGATGTTAATAACTTTTGTTTGATTTATACAGTAAAAATTCAACTGTAAGAGTTATCATTGTCGACCATATATTTAAACTTTAATATATTATTTCCATCTGATTTTTTATGTAAAATATAACTATAGAATAAATAAGCTAAGGGCAGTGAAATTTTCATGCATTGCCTACCTTAATAACGCTATTGAATGTTAGCCTAACAAGCCACATATTAAAACAGTTGTATTTTAATCAAAATAATTAAATAAACTGTTGGTTGAACTCTTAGCATCTTCATTGTAGATTAAATTGCCTGCAGAAAAGTGTCAAAAGTTCATTGTATTCCGGTAGATTCTATGAACTCATTCAATAACTTCAGTAAAATAATGAGTTACTATTATTGTCCCGAAATTAGCAAATACTGGTTCAAATAGTAATGACGATTCTTTGGATATCTTCTGACTCAAAACACTGTGAGCAACCTTAATTTATAATGTCTACTCTTTGAACTCCTCGGTTCTACAAGTTTCCCGCAAAGTATAAATTATTCTAGAAAATTTTTCTTTGCTTTCAAATTTTCTCTTCACCAGTTTTAAATTTAGATAAATTCTATTGTAAATCAAGTTTTTAGAAATTACAAATGTAACAAAATGTTTAAAAGCAGTTACATATTTAATAGAATACGGTATTCCTTCCTCTTGCTAATTTTTTTTCTCATTTTGTACTGTTATTATATGTAGAGACATATTTAATTTTTATTGAAACAAAATATATGTGTATTTATTTTGTTTTTCACTTATATTTATAGTATAAAATGACATTGGTGTCATGCGTAAATCTGGTAAACACCATACACAAGTTATTAATAGAGTAATTTTGTAGAATATTTTTTGCTAAGTTTTCCTTTCTAAAAATTGCTCAAATTTCTCTAATTTAAATTTTAAAAAAATGTATTATTAACTCTGTGTGCTGAGGTGGGTGGATGTTGAATATGAAATCGTACTCAGGATTAAAAATTAATTATTTAATTCTGTTGATATATTAAATTCATATATTAAATTTTCCTTCTTGAATTACTTTTTGGAGCCGAATAGAGTGTATCATTCCCGAAATTGGAACAATCTTAAAATTTCACTATTAATTGAAGGCCTTATTTGAATAGTGGTCCAAATATTATTTTTTTAAAAATGGAGTTAGCCTCACATTCATATTCATACAAGTCATTTCTATCTTATTTTTAAACTGGTACACCTCCAGATCATTTCTGTTGCCAACAGAGGGCATTACAAATCAGACTTCAGCAGTCATTTCTCAGTACTCATTAGACTTTAAGGCCCTGTATCTCAAAATGAATAAGAATGGAGTTGGACCACTATTCAAATAAGGCTTTCAATTACAGCAAAAGGGGTTTCACAAAGGGTCTGTTTTAGGATAATTTTTACATTGGGATTATTTTCATAAAATTTACTCCCTTTTCAACTTCCATTTCTCACTTAACAAGGGAAGGTATAACGAAGTTCGTCATTCTTCGACAATTTTCCATATGTGAGATGAATGAAATGTTTTGTTCTTGTAGTAGGATGTTTTGGCTGGTCTTTGTTTTTGCGTGACGGTCTATTTTACGTCAAATAGATTATTATTTACGTGTATTTATATTTTGGACTAACCTCTACCTGGATAAACAGAAAACATTCGGATAACTGTGACTTCCGCATTGTGTTTAAAAATTACCCAGAAACTCCCATCAACAGTTTCCGAAAATGATCCTGCATGTCACAAATGAATATTTTATACCTTTAATTATAAAAATTGTACACATACGTATTAATTCTACCATATCATTTGTTTATGGTACGTTTATGTTGCACTATGAGCAATTCTAAATCGGATTACTCTATATACCTTTTCTCCCAAAATTTCAATCGGGGATTTTCCAAAAGAAATTTCGTATTTTATTATAACTACTCTCAAACATTTTGATTATTATAAACCCCACCAGAAATTCATTCAGTGCACATTCTTATAAAGTTTAACGCATTGAAGTTATTGTATACACCAGATATCTTTCAATGACCTTACTTATTAATATATGGGAAATAAAATTTAAAATTTCCTGAATGGCAAACTTGAAGAACGTATGAAATATTAATTAATCAAATGAAATGGCAGACTAAATTTCATTCTTGATATTTTTCCATGTCACTGCAAGCATCAAAAGGAATAATTTGTTTCGAAACAACCAATGGAAAACTAAAAAACGACTGTTAACTTGTCTGAAGTAAAGTAAATGTTTAGAAATTTGTTATCACAATTTGATAAACTCATTTTCTTGCCACAATACACAAAAGTACGAAATTTAAATTAATATGATGAAGCTCATTCCTTTTTACAGGAATATTGTTTGAAAATAATTTCTTCCAGAATGTTAATTAATTTACTTGGACATGCTATTTAAGGAAGTTTTCAGTTTGTTTAAATTCCTATGATTATACTTTTATACTTGTGTAGAAATTTTTAAAATGAGTATAAATTCAAAATCGCAAAAATTTAAAAAGTCTGTGTTATTTCCCTCTCTTTGTTCAACACTTGGAAAAAATTAACATCTATATTTTACCAAGTTTTTTTCAATTAATATTTTTGGCTAATGCGTGTTGTTATTTTAGAATTACTCGAGTTTTTAATTTTAACTTGTCAGATTACTGTTTTTCAATCTCAATTTGTATATTAATGTAAACGATTAGTTATTCCTTTGACGAAAGTTAAGATTTTATATTGTCTTCATCACAATTCTTTTAGGTATTAGGTAACCAGTAGACCATTTTAAACACCCAAATCTCTACATTTTCCTCTAGTACAATATGCTTTCATCTTTTTTTTTTTAATTTTTACTTTGATATTTAAGTGGATTTGTTCTCATAGGAGATTATAATTCAAAAATGGCACAACAGTCCTAATTGCTTTTCAGCACTGTGGATCAAGGCGTGCGGTGCCCATCTCCGCTTGCATGACCGTGGGCTTGAGGTACCATACAGAATATATCTCAGTCAGGTGGTCAACCTGACGCGGGACCCCCAGAGTTAGTTCCCAAGCATGCTTGCTTCTCATTTTATCGACCCACTCAAAGGATGAAAGGCATGAGTCGACCATGCCCAGTCCCAGAGTCGAACCCTTGACCTGTGGAGTGACAGCTTGACGCTTTTAACCACTACCCCACAGGGCATCCATAGGAGATTATATAAAAGCAATATACTGGTCCTTAACGTCAATGATCATAACTGTCTGGATGTTTTCCGTGATAGACACAATTTCAAAATTAATACAGGCTTGAAATATTAAATATATAAGGGTGACCCAAATGAAAGTAAGACATATTTTTTAGCGGCAGTGGTTAAATACCCAGAGGTTGTAGTTTCCGCCAGTACATGACGCTGTATGCTGCGACAAAAGCTACTATCTTCGGAAAGTCGCAGTGAGCTGTTTGAACTTGTTTAACAAGCTGACTACGTACGGTCGTGCCATGGATTCGTCCAAACAGACCCAGCAAGCAGTTATTCCATTTTTGACGACAGATGGTGTTGGTGAAGCCGAAATTTATCGTCGTGTGGGAGATGTATACAGGCATGAGTGTGTGTCAAAATGAACGGTATTCAGATGGTTTAGTTAATTTCGAAAAGGACGAGTAAACACGGAACATGCCGAGATCTGCTCAAGCACACTTGGTCATCACAATGGAATCGATTGCTATATACAAGATTTGCTGCGGCGCTTCCACTGGCAGGTCCTCGACCTTCCCTTCTACAGCCCCAACAACGACATCTTCGACCTGATGAAAAATGCTTTCAAGGACCACCGGATTGCTAAAGGGGCAGAGGTCCAGGACGTCGTTCAGGATTAATTCCGCAGATAACCACGAATGTTTTTCGCTCAGGGTATCCAAAATCTAGTTAGCTCTGGGACTATTTCTTCAATCGACAAGACGACTATAGTATCATGCATCCTGTATATTCACATATTCCAAACAAAAACCAAAAATCTCACTTTCATGTGGGCCAACCTTATATATGAAAACTGCAGAGCCAGAAGATACAAGAATACATGAGAAGGGCTTGATTTTTAGGGTTAAAGATTTTAACACAGTATTGACTGGTACCGAGTAATCTCGTGTTTTTACACACAGATGTTGAAGACAATTTAGGATAAGGGAAAGTCATAGTGGAGAATTTTTTTTATCAACTTAACATTGATTTACTTGAAAACTACCTTTAGGATGACCTGAATGAATTTCAGACAAATTCTCTCATATTAGACTCCCATATAAAGAAAACAGATTTCCGGAAATAAAAATGCCATACTTTATTCAAAAAATTCCAGTCTTTGCCAGTGACTTGCGTTTATATTTAAATAAAATTATCAGTCAACAATATGTTAAATGGTTGAAATGAATCGAAAATGAAATAAATTGGTTAATAGAAAAGTGCATTTGTTAAGAAAATCTAAAGCAATAAAATGCAAAAATTTACGTTTGTATTAGTAATTTAAGCATTAACCATTTCCTTAATGTGTGGGATAGCATGTATCCCAAGAATACGGGCCCAAGAATGAATATATATATATATATATATATATATATATATGAGTATATATATATATATATATATATATGAGTATTACAAAAACGGATTAAAGCACCCTGTACTATAGTACAATAAAAATAGATTTAATTAAAAATTTTTATTTTAAGATATTTTCATAGCGAAAATAGGATACCTATAATAGTTATTTATAATTTAATAAATCTTTTATGTAAATTATACAAAATTGCGTGTATGTTTACAACCATCGTTTCTTAAACTATTTCAAATTATTGAAAAATATTTTGCTTCATTAATATTAAGCCTCCCGGATTTTCATTTCAACGAATGACTTAATCCTAAAATCTATATTTATATAATTTCTTATAATTCAGATATACGAAGCGAATAATTTTATAAATATCAAAGGGAAAGATAACCATAAAGTGTACCAACTTCTAAAACGAATAAATGAATTTCTAAACGAATAAACCATCTTTCATACCCACCGCATGAAACTCAGACATCAAAGAAGTTATTTATTCGAGAGCAAATGCAACAAAAATTAAAAATAAACATTCATTAACCTTGTTCAGGTAAGGCAAATATTTACAAACGTGTTATTAAATTTGACAAATATCATTTCTTAATAACGTTACAAACGCAAACAACTCTCAGATAAATTAATTTTAAGGAGCATATTCATTTTACTGCTGTAACTCCTTAGGAGAAAGATTCATATTCTAAAATATTTATTCAGTTTCTCGAATGCTTCATATATTTCACCATTTTATTCCAAAATCGCATTTTTGAATCTTTTAAATGAGTTATGTATGTGTGTATGTGTGCTTACGTGTGTGTGAGAGAGAGAGCTTGTCTTTGTATTTTTGATAACATGTAAGGACGCATAGGGATAAAAATATTCAGGCTACGACGTTACTTCTTTGTTTGATTAACTCTTATTTCCAACTTAATTCTTAGTTAACTGTGTACTAAATACAGCTGAGCATCATTTTTACGTTCTTATTAAAGACAACTATACGCGTGACTGGAACGTAAACATGACATATTTAAGAACAGCCGTCCTCATAATACTCGTTTCCTTATCTCGAGGGGCCAGATATGGCTGAATGCCTAACGTGTAAATCCCAGGATCCAAGATGACAAAATGCACAAAACATGCTGATGAAGCAGAACTAAAGGCAAATATATTTGCCTTTAGTTCAATATATGGCCTATATTTGCCTAAGGCAAATATATGCCTTAGGCAATGCCTATATATTTGCCTAAAGACAAATATATGGCCTTATATATTTGCCTTAATATATACAAGGTGTCCGCGCTGAAAGTATCCTAAAGTTATGGCTTATTTTTACGGAACTACCCATTAGAATTTTTTAAAACAGTATTTAAATAGAAAGAACATCTCGCTAAATTTTAATATCAATCATAGATTTCGATCATAGTATCAGATTTCGATGTGCGCACCTTTTGTAACACAACAAACGTCTAATTGGTAATCCAGTTCTCTCCAATATTACACGAGTTATTACACGAATTGCTTGAATGATACGCTTCTTCAACTCCTCCACAGTTTTCTATTTTTTGTTTATACACAACGGATTTAAGGAATCCCCAAGCAAAAAATTCTAATAACTTCTGATATGCTACAAAACACTTGGAGATTACCATTTAGACGTTAGTCGTACTACAAAAAGTGCACACATTGAAATATATGATACTATGATTGAAATCTATGATTGATATTAAAACTTGGCGAGATGTTCTTTCTATTTAAATAAATTTTCTAGTTCTAATGGGTAGTTCCATAAAAATAAGTCGTAACTTTTGGATACCTTTAGCCCGGAACAATGTACATCTCTGGCATACTGGTAGCCATATATCTAGGTTTTGCCCTTTGGAGAAGCAATTCCTCTCCTACTGATAATGTGGACAAACTAAACCAGAACTTGCCTTTTAGGATTTATTATATACATAATCATAATGGTATTTTCAGACTTTACAGGTTATGAATCTAATGGGAACTTTTCACAAGACCGACCATCAGGGAGAACCGACAGTTCTTACACATATCTATACCTTTTGAGTCGACACGCGTGAGCGGATTCTCCACTTACGGGGTGTCCCAAAAATTGACCGATTTGAACAATCAATTAAAGAAAAACGGAAGGTGATAGCAATGTACGGTTTGCTGCATTCTGTTTAGGCAACCAGGGAATTTATTCTCACCAATTTTCAAAATTAGTTACAAAGTTCGCCAACAGATGGCGCTGCTGAATGGGAAAAACTATAAAACAATGTTTTCAAAGGAAGAAGCATCCGCAAAGTGGCATGAATTGGCCTCCATATTCGCCAGATTTTTTTCTTTGGGGGGTACTTGAAAGACCAGGTGTATCGTCACAATCCACAAACTATAGATGAACTGGAACAATACATCTCTGCTGCTTGTCAGAACATTCAAACTGAAATGTTTCCACGTGCGTCTACGAATTTTGTCCTCAGACTGCGCCACTTTGTTGCTGCATCATTATGAAAACATGCTGTGGTCATTATGAAAACATTGTTTTATAGTTTTTCCCAGTCAACAGCGCCATCTGTTGACGAACTTTGTAACTAATTTTGAAAATTGGTGAGAAAAAATTCCCTGGTTACCAAGGCAGAATGCAGCAAACCGTACATTTCTATCACCTTTCGTTTTTCTTTAATTGATTTTTCAAATAGTCGGTCATTTTTGGGACACCCGGTACATTAATGCAGTAACATATGTTGGCGGTCTCTACAAAACCGAACACCCTTGTTATAGGCTGCCCATGGATTATGCCATGCTGAGTAGCTCATAATTAGTCCAAAACCTACGTCTAAGGCTAGGAGTACCCTGGAGCCTAGGCTTTTGCTGTTAGCCTAGAACCAAGTTCTGCTGGTTTAAATCCCGACGTTGGTAGGAGTTTTGATGGTACTGTCAAACTGCCGTAAAAACTGTAGGCAAAATAACTCTATCAACATCTGTTTGGAGTTATTAGATTCACGTCTAATTCCTATCATTAGATGGGACATATATGTGTAAGTTGATAATCACAGTCTCCAAACGGTATTCATACAATGTTATGTGACCACATATTTGCTCAATATTAAATCCTTCCTTCGTGACGAATTCTGTTAAACATGAAAATAATCTGCAAAATTCTAAAAGTGTGGGTCAAATATATACAGTCCCTTGCAGTAATATAATTTTCTATCGCAAAACTAATTCTATAAAAATAAGCCGTCGTCACATGTCTTAAAATTGCACCACACATGTTACTTATCGGAAAGTCGATATTTTCGTTTTTGGGTATTAAAAGTGTAAAGTTAAACATATTCTATCTCATTTTTCATTATATCGTTAACACTATCTTAGGTAAAAACGCATCTAAATTTTACGCCTGAACATGTCAAGTAGGGTCATTACAGGTTTTTTCTGCCCTTTTTGTTAATAGTTTCATATATGAATTAATGAAATTAAAATTTTAGATATACTTTTACATATTTAAGTGTTGAAACTTCATTGTAAGGACTTCACTTAAGTATTAAATAAATTTTTTAAAATTCTAACATGTTTATAGACCTGTTTCATATTACTTTAAAGCAATACATTATGAGAGTCCTTAAGCGGGAAATATTCTGCTGTCATGATGACGTGGGAATTGATAAAACCTATATAACTTATTTTTTCAATTCCTACTATTAGTTCACACTCTCTCTATATATATATCTTGTTCAAATTTTCAATCGTTAATAAAAGTACTTTTTATTCATCCACTCAAGTTCAAATACATTTTTTTAAATTTGTAGTGGATGACACTTGATGTTAATACAGTTTTTTCCAATATTAATTCATTAATTAAATTTAATTAATCAATTTTAGTTTTAGACCTAGAGCGTCTCTTGCTCTTGAAAAGTAATTTCCCTCTTGTAACTGTGTAAACGGTAGCACTGCGGTATCGCGGGCTTCTCCCGTCCTGTAGGTTGCGAGATCGAATCCCCAACCTGACAAACTTTTCTCTCTCTTTCCCCCCCTCCTAATCTCGCACAGTAGGCAAGGTTCTGGCAGACAATCCTTTTTTTCAATTCCTACTATTAGTTCACACTCAAATTTTTCTTTGTTGACCTAAGTAGGAATTGACTTTAATTTTTTTTTTATATTACTTGTTTAAAAGGGATTTGGACAATCATTTTAAATAGTTCACACTACATTATACTTTATTTACTGCACACCAAATACAACATATTTGAAAAATCTGAAGTAATCAGATATATGTTTACTTCTAACCTCTTGGCTATTCACTTTGCAGTATATTCAAATTAATTTTCATATCTTCTAAATTCGAAACCCGGGAAGTATTCCCCACTTAGGTGCCACACATAAGGTATCATATGCAAGAGCTTTCAAAGGCTGTACGAATACTCCCTTCTAAGTTTATGTAAGCAAACTTTTTATAATTCGAGATTGACAGAAAATTAGTATATTAACATTTGAGATTACGATAACTATTAAACCTTCATTTTCCTCATTTCTAGTTGCATTCAAGAGGATATAACCAAGGAAAAGAAATAAATAAGAATAAAATTTTTCTTAACCCGTTTACAATCTCTTACCATATGATATCATATTATAGGAATACAAATATAAAACCACGGCCGTCCACATGGTATAGTGGTTAGCGGCGTGAGCTTCCACGCAGAGGGCTTGGTTATAAATTCGAAGTAAGACTTGGATATATCCATGTTGTCTCCTTATAGGGTTCAATGTTGGCTCATTTAATTCGTTGGTCCCATAATAAAGTAACCAGCAAGATTTCGCAGTGTTGTAGGGTGAATGTCTCACTACAAGTGTCTCCGTATTAGAAAAATATTTACATATAAAACCAGGAACATCTCTGTAGGGATGAACTGAGCACAATGCTGTAGTATGAATTTATTCAGAAACGCAAATCCTTAGATAGTTTTCTTGTTAAAGAGAATGCTTATAATTTCCCTCCAATCATGAAAGAAATATAGCAGTTCATATCAAAATCAATTCCCTACGTTCAAATAGCTGACTTTTCTTGGGCTTAATAAACATGCATTACGTCATTACTTCCCCTAAAAATGTTACCTCTTCTTTTCCCTGGCAAATAAATGACATTGTATGATGTTATCTATTTACAACCCTCAAATAATATCCCTTTGGAGAATTAAAATATCTGCCGGGAAAAAAATTCTTTTCATCAGTTCATTTGCTCTGTTCCAACCACATGTATTTTTCATCGATTAGTTCTGCAAGAAATATAGCAGATTACATTAAAAGTATTACCTTACGTTCAAATTACTTTTCATATGCTTACTAAACAAATATTATTTCCCCTTCTCACCCAATAAAATTACACATCTTTTTCTTAGAAAGTAAGTGTTAAAGTATGATTTTCTCTGTTTACAATCCAAAAATAATATCCTTTGGAGAATTATAAATACCTCCCATAAAAATGTTTTTTTCACAGATTCATTTGCTTTCTCTCAACCATGTGCTTTTCCTCCCTTTAGTTCTGAAACAAATATAGAAGGTTACATTAAATGTATCTCTATACGTTCGAATTTCTCGCGTTTCTTATGCTTAGTAATCAAGCATTATGTCACCTTTTGCAAAAAAAAAAAAAAATTACATCTTTTTCCAAGAAAAGGAATGGCACGGTGCGATATTATCTATTTACAACCTATAGGTAAAAATATAATAGGTAAAAATGTTTTTTTCACAGATTCATTTGCTTTCTCTCAACCATGTGCTTTTCCTCCCTTTAGTTCTGAAACAAATATAGAAGGTTACATTAAATGTATCTCTATACGTTCGAATTTCTCGCGTTTCTTATGCTTAGTAATCAAGCATTGTGTCACCTTTTGCAAAAAAAAAAAAAATTACATCTTTTTCCAAGAAAAGGAATGGCACGGTGCGATATTATCTATTTACAACCTAAAATTAATATCCCCTTTGGAGAATTATAAATTCCTGCTGTATAAATAAAAAAATACTTTTCGTCAATTCTTTTGATTTGTCCCAACCACATGCATTTTTCTCATTATGGATTTGAATATAGCTGGTAACATTAAATGTATCTCTATATATTTAAATTTCTCTCGTTTCTTATGCTTAGTGATCAAGCATTATTTCACCTTTTGCCAAAAACAAATTACATCTTTTTCATCGTGTCATTTCTTTCCAAGAAAAGAAATGACACGATACGATATTATCTATTTACAACCTAAAATTAATATCCCCTTTGGACAATTATAAATTCCTGCTCTAAAAAAAAATTAATTTTCGTCGATTATTTTAATCTGTCCCAACTACATCCATTTTTCTCATTATAGTTCTGAATATAGCAGGTAACATTAAATGTAACTCTATACGTTAAAATTTCTTCCATTTTTTATTCTTAGTAATCAAACTTTATTTCACCTTTTTGTTCAGCAAAATAGTACATCTTCTTCCAAGAAAAGGAATGGCACGGTAAGGAATCTATTATCTATTATCTATTTATCTATTTACAACCCTAAAAGTAATATCCCTTTAGAGAATTATAAATCCTGCTGTAAAAAAATACTTTTCGCCGATTCTTTTGATCTGTCCCAACAACATGCATTTTTCTCATTATAGTTCTGAATAGGTAACATTACATGTATATCCTTACGTTCAAATTTCTGATGTTTCATATGCTTACTAAACAAGCGTTATTTCTCCACTTCCACAAAATTTTACATCTTTTTCCAAGAAAAGAAATGGCACGGAACGATCATATCTATTTACAATCCTAAAATTAATATCCCTTTGGATAATTATAAATTCCTGCTTTAAAAAAATACTTTTCACCGATTCTTTTGATCTGTCCCAACTACATCATGAATTTTCTCATTATTGTTCTGAATATAATAGGTAACATGATATGTATATCCTTACCTTCCAATTACTGACGTTTCATATGCTTACAAAACAAGCGTTATTTCTCCACTTCCACAAAATTTTACATCTTTTTTTTCCAAGAAATGAAATGGCACTGTACGATATTATCTATTTGCAACCCTAAAATTAATATCCCTTTGGATAATTATAAATTCCTGCTGTAAAAAAATTCTTTTCGCCGATTCTTTTGATCTGTCAAATTAGATGGATTTTTCTCATTATAGTTCTGAATATTATAAGTAACATTACATGTATATCCTTACCTTCAAATTACTGACGCTTCATATGCTTACTAAACAAGCGTTATTTCCCCATTATCTCCTACAAAATTTTACATATTTTTTCCAAGAAAATAAATGACACGGTACGATCATATCTATTTACAAACCTCTTTCGAGAAACATAAACACCTGCATAGGAAAAAAATCCTTTTCACCAATTAAACTGATCCGTCCAACTCGTACCTCCAAGGAGATACGCCACATTTCTCATATACTTATGTGTTTAATGACGCATAATCGGAACTTCCATAGTGTTTCCCGAATTCTATCGCTGTTTTTTATACCTCCGAAGTATTGCATTGCTCCCAGCAAACGATCCTTGAAATGGCTAGGGTGAAAATGTTCATATTAGATTTAGTCTGGGGATTGGTCATCAAAGCTAAGATCTGCGAAAGTATCCAGCGAACAAAACGGAATTTCGTCGATAGATGATGGGTAGAAGTGCACGATCTCTCTTTCGCTCTCTCAAGATGGATATTTCGTTAGAACTTTATACATTTATTCAGGTAATCTGTTTTAACAGGTATCTGTATATATTATTTCCAGAAGGTAATTTTTTCTGACGATCCCTTTATCTCCCTTCATACTTAATCAAAATCGATAAATGAGGTACCATTCTGAAGATTTAGACCTCCGTTTCTGACGAATCGCTAATTTAGAATTGCACATTGTATTGTCTGTTTAAAAATTGAAGAATAAACATTATAAAAAATTTTTCTTCTTCTAAATGGCGCTGTTTTTCCATTATCGTGCGCACACTGAACTTTAAAATTTTAAAATCGTCTACCTTTATTATCATTCTGGGAATTAATAAGTTTCTTTTTTAGCAACATCGCATAGGCTTTCATTATTCTTTTTGCATGGAAAACAATTTGTTTAGACTAAAACATATTTTCTCTCCCCCTGAATAACATTTATGACTGATATTTTTCTTTGGTATGCCTTTTTAGTTTAATTTTATGTATTCAATTCTATGTACACAATTGAATTGCATATAACAAAATTCTACCAAGCTATTAAGTGAAAGCTTTTAATTTGTCTCCTACTTAATGGATAATCAAAATAGAAGTCTTCCCATGTGGATGTGCAAGTCGAAGAAAAAAAATTGACATAGGAACAACAGTTGGTGCGTGGCGGAATGACAAATTTATTTTGTAAACTCTGTTGGAAAATGTGCGTGAGACATGTAAAGATTTGCTTTATTGCTAGAGGGTAAACACGCGCTCACTTATTTAATTAATTTTACTTTTATCACTTGAACACTAAACTTTAAATTTAAAAAACATACTATCATCATCATCATCACATATAATATTTCTAGAAGGAGATTTTTTGTGACGATCCCTTTCTCTTCCTTCATACTTAACCAAAATCGATACATGAGGTACCATATTAAAGATTAAGTTCTCCGCTTCTGACGAATTGTCAATTCAGAATGACACATTGTATTGTTTGTTTAAAAATCCAATGTTAGAAACTGACTTTGGTCCTAGAGTTCAATTTCCCTGGGTGCGTCGATACAGCACGGTCAAATAATGCGTAAAAGGAGGTTTTGTAACGTAATTATCCCAATTTTCACGAATTTGTGTCATACATAACTTTTAATATTGTCTACAAATATGTTTTGACATGTACACATCTCATGTTTCCCTCTTTTGTGTGAAGCTTTACCTCAAATATTGTGGCCAAAGGCGTTTTGTAATCGGTTTTGTATTATCATTACGCACCATTGTAATTTGACAAATAAACAATGGCTACAAATGAACCGGTTCTTTTTTCATCTACTACAAAACAACAACCACGTTATAAAATTTATCGTATTTTACTGGCATGCGAAATTTTCGCACGGGCCACCTAGTATACAATATCTTTGTGGAACTTTGCCGTTAACGTTTTCCCTGTCTTAAACCGAAAACGAACCTGTCTTAAACGAAAGACTAGTTGGTACCCGTCAAAACATGACGGCTAGATAATAAATAAATGTATTAATGCACAAATTATACTCAACACATCATTGTCAAGGGTTGAAAATCATAATAATGCACAGAAACAAATTAATGTGTTTAAGCGGCCTCGTGCTTAGTGAGTATCTAAAGCCAGATTTAAAAATGTCACTGAGCATGAGCAGAAAGCAATTTTTTTAATTGTAAATTATCGCTTATTAAAACAGTGCGAAATAAGCAATTTACACTAGGTTTAATCTTATATTTCACAAACATAATTATCATAAAAATAAAAATTCCAGAGAGAGAGTGAGAGATCTAGAAAGACTCCTCGGAATAAACGTGTTTATCATTAAAACACGTCACTGAGCTTGCGCAGAAACAGTGAGTTTCTAAAGACAGATTTAAACATGCCACTAAGCATGCGCAGAAATCAATTTTAAATTGTAAATTATCGCTAATTAACAGAAATTGCGGTTACAAAAACCAAATTTTACAAATCTACAGATCACAATCTTTCGTTTAAGACCAAAATGAAGTAAATTGATGCAGTAGTTTTCTCTCATGAACTGCCCAAAAAGTCGGCTTAGCAACTTAAATATATAAATTTTATATCACATGTCCACTGCATGGACCACTGCAAAAGTCACGCAAGCATGATGATACACACAATGGAGATTAGCAGTGGGGGATACAGAAAAGCATAATGACGGGCTTAGACGGACAGTGGAGAAGGAAGAGCGCGTTAACAGGATGCTCGTAAGATTGTGTTTAGTAAGATTTTTCTCTAAGTTTGAGTGTAAATAATAAATTTAAATATTTCTTTTCCTGAACTGAAAAATGGTAGTACATTTTTATGAAAAATCGTTTATAATTATTGAGTTGTTTGAACGATTTGTGAAAATATTCTTCGGATACAGAAAATAAAATATTGATTTTATTTTTTTACAGACTTAAGCTGAAATAAACATATTTGTTACGTGATTTCTTGCATCTTCCCTGATACTGACGTACATCAAATGTTTATTCTGAATGTTTAACTAATGTTTAACTCCATGTAACTGTATTTTTCTATTTTTCGTTTTACTGCAGTATTTTGTGAAACTGGCAGCAGGGTAAATTGAACTTCAGATTTGCCAGCAGTTGGATTTCATGTTCTATTTATTGTAGTCTTGAGAGCTGCGAGGTGCGTTTGTCCTTTAAGCTGCCTAACCATGTATTGTTAATATGTTTCGTCCATTAAATGTTGATTGCTTGTTTTAATCCGAAGTCAGATTATTGGTGAGTTAAATGAGGTTCACAAACATTCACTTGTATTTTGAGAAGTTAAACAGTGAGTCGTGAACAATATTGTTGTGACATTAAATGCTTATAATACATTCAAACCTATCTGCTGCAAAACAAATCTCTCTCATTGCAATAAATGTAGAATACACCTGTATTCAAATACTACTTTTTAATTTCAGGATACTTCAGTATAGTGATGGTACTTAAAGATTTAAAAATCGTATGCGGTAGGCACATTGAACTAACGATTGTGTTCTAAACTTGCTAATTGGGAACATTCAAAAACTTTTATAAAAAAAAGTATTATAAAAAAGAAAAGTATTGCGGTAGACTTTAAACCTGCCGTAGCGCTTTTCTAGCTTCAAAAACCAGGGTTATAAAATTTTACTCTTTCCTCCTACCCTCTTATAAATTCGTCTACAGCTCGTCTCTTTGGAGCGTTTGCAAAATTCATGCAGATTCGCAGCTGACATGCATCAAATATTTTTGATAAAAGGAGTGAATAGAAAATGTCGTGGGCGAAATCCGTCAGCTGTCTATGAGGTACTCTGCCAGAGGAATTTTAAGACTCTGCCACAACGGATATCAGTGAGTATGTTGCCGGGAACTATTTTTTTTCAGTGTAATAGGAAAGGTTTTAAAATTCTGACACGAGTTTATTAAAGTAGATATACTGCGCATTACCAAAAAGTGATGTGTTTTGTAAAGATTGTATTACAATTAATCCATAGTTAAATCATCTTCTTCAGATGAAAATAAATATACCTAACTCGCTATAAATACTTTTAATAGAAAATTTGCGCTATAAAATCCTCATCGGAGTATGCAGATGCTATATATATTATATATATATATATATATATATATATATATATATATATATATATATATATATATATATGTGTGTGTGTGTGTGTGTGTGTGTGTGTGTGTGTGAGGGAAATAATAACATTCCGTATTTCAAATTATGACCTAAGGATAAACGAACTAACCAGCTAAATTGTCCCTTAATGCACGTGCTAAAGATTAAGTTGTTTTCTAAAACCGGATGATGCAATCGTTGTCGAAACTTCCATGAGATTCCATGATATCATACCACTTCTGTCGCGCGAGGTCAGATGGTCTCCGATAACCAATTAAAAGTTTTGGCGCTCTGGCATACGAGGTGCTGGACACTGCGTAAAAGCGTGAGCAAGTGATTCTTCACAGTTTTTGTTGTGTGACTGTTCTCGTATTGTCCTGTGTTACTCTATCGCGCTGCGTCTTTTCTCCGTCCAACAATGTATAAATTAGTGAAATACTCCGGCTGGCCCGGAAATGTACTGTGTACCGTAACTCTTCAAAACGCCGTCATTGTGCTTATGTGTGATGTACTGCTTCAAAATACTTCAAAACGCCGCCCTTGTGCTTATGTGTGATGTAATGCTTCAAAAAACTTCAAAGCGCCGTCATTGGGTTTCTGTATGCTGTATATCTTCACAGAGAGTGCCCAGAATAAAGTCTGCTTGCAATATCTATGGATAATTCCTCGACTCGACTACAACATGTGCATGTTTCCCCGACTACCAACCAAATACCTATAGCTGCGTGGGTATTACATACATATATATAAAACGGGCTTATTACTCGTACTCCCTCTGTACCTGTTTCCATAATAATTATTCTAAATCTATGAAATCAATGGACGTAGGCCTGTGGAATAACATACAATTAAATTACATCTAAATCCTCTATTTCAAATACTATTAATTAACTCGATGCAATCCAAGCCAAGTTTCAATCACTCACCTCGTGACACACGTGACCGCACAATCCTAAATCTGAAGACGCTCTGAAATAATCCTTTGTTACACTTAGGCGCAAATTTATCGCGAATGCTCTGTGATGTTCATGGAATGTTCGACAGGCTTCTATTCGAATTACGTAATAACTTTACTCCGCGCAAAGCCCGTACTTGCTCTAAAAATAGATTAGTTCGCTCGACCATTGACTCGAATCGAGGTCATCTCTCAAAACGGGGAAAAACTCTTTTTTAACCCGCAACGCGTCCTGAAATATGAAAATAGTGGCGTTTAATGCCCCGAAAATAATCTATCCTGAAGCCCCTTTAAATTTTAACTTAATTATTTTTCCCCTTAATTAATTCTTGACACACACACACACACACACATATATATATGTATATATATATATATATATATATATATATATATATATATATATATATGTATATATATATATATATATATGTATATATGTATATATATATATATATATATATATATATATATATATATATATATGTATATATATATATATGTATATATATATATATATATATATATATATATATATATATATATATATATATATATATAATATATATATATGTGTGTGTGGGGGGGGGGAACTGTCAGAATGGCCGTTGGTGGATAGTAGTGAAGAAAAACACAGCTGACATTTAATTACATTTAATAACGAAACGCAAACATTAAGAATTAAAAGTTACATAGGATTAAAATTAAACGCATTAATAATTAAAAAGTTAAAACGTCTTCAGAAACTAACACATCGCCTCGAGATATCACATCACATCACTCCATATCATCATATACCTTGCCTATAGTCAGACTACAGTATTTATAGTCGTAGCGGTCGGTAGAGGTCGCTTCAGTTGACCGGAGGGGAGGTGTGGTGACAAATTCCAGTCTACAGATCGGCCGTCCTGGGGAAAATAAAAAACCTCACATTCCTGGTCGAATCGCCTGTTGTAAAACACCTAAAAGCAAAAGAAAAAAACAGCAGCAGTTTGTTCTTACAACAATTAAAATTCTCTCTTTCCCTTTTAGCGCCATTCGAGTTTTATCGTCTTGAGTCAGCTTCATATTCTTCACCTTCAAAATCCATTCGTCTCATCGTCTTATTCGTCAAATCTATCGAACAAACACATACACAGTCATAATTGGGCAAAAGCAAAGTAACTTATAGTGAAAAAGTCTCAATCGGTCCCTAATCAGTTGTAAAAAGTATCATCAAGTTGGTGTTAAGCTCCATCTTTTAAGAAATTCAGCGCACGTGGTGGTTGTATTTGGGCTTTCGTGATCGCCTTCTTTGAATACTTCATAGGTGTCGTTGCCTTTAACCCTTATAATCCTATATGGTCCTAGATACTTCGGTTTTAACTTTAGATGAGGTCCGAATTGCGTACGCTTAATTGCAACTAAATCTCCTATTTTATATTTCTGAGGGGTTCGTCTGCGTAAATTGTATGTTCTTTTGTTTTGTACCTGGACCTCAAAAATTCGTTTTTTAGCCTCTCTTCTGAAGTCTTTGCGATGGTTTTCAAAATTAGTTTTAAATTCAGCTTCCAGCGTTTCTTTTAATTTATCTGTTGATTTTGAGTTAATCTTAGTGCCGAAAAGTAGTTCGAAAGGGGTGGTATTAATACTTCTTTGATACGTTGAATTTATGGTTTGCTGCAGTTCGTTAACATGTTTATACCAGTGGGAGGGATTGTCTATGGATAATTTTGATAACACATATATAATTACATGGTTTAAAATCTCGACTTGGCCATTGGCACGGGGAAGTCCTGTCGTGATCAGATAGTGCTGTATATTTTCCGTAGCACAATATTCTTCAAATTCCTTAGACGTAAAAGCAGTACCTCTGTCGGTGATTATTCTAACCGGATTTCCAAAATTTGTTTTCTGCAGTTCTAATTTAGATATTACTTCGACTGATTGGGTTGTTTTGGTAGGATATAGCCAAACAAACTTGGTAAATCCGTCTATAATTGCCAAAATATACTTGTAATTTTTAGGAGACTTTCTAATGGTCCTAAGTGATCAATATGATATGTACACAAAGGTAAGTCATCTTTATGAATAGGGGGAAGAAAACCCTCTTGTTTCCCCCTTTTACGATTTACTAAAATACAATGTACACAATTAGCTATTAGTCTTTCAATTTTCGCTTTAAGTTTAGGAATAAAGTACATGTCTTCTAAGTGTTTTTCAGTATGTTTAATTCCCATATGACCCTTTTCGTGAGCATTTTTGATGATTTCGGTTTGCATACTTTCAGGAACAACAATTAATTCTTTACCGTCGATAAACTTATACAAAATTTCGTTACGCATAAAGTAATTATCATAGTTAGAAACCTTCAGGAGTTCTTTAATTGTTTTAGTTTCATTGTCTTCATCCTGAACCAACTTAAGTTTGGGTAAGATATTTTCAATAGTAATGCAAAGTGTGTTTATCGGACATCTACTTAGGGCGTCAACATGAGTCATTTTACTTCCGGGTCGATGTTCAATAACGTAATCAAATTCCTGTAATAGTAAAGCCCAACGAGCAACACGTGTAGACAACTCTTTCTTATCCATCGTCTTTTGGAATGCGGCACAGTCTGTAACAATTTTAAATGGAATACCCAGCAAATAGATTCTAAATTGTTTTAAGGACTCAATAATCGCGAGGGCTTCCAATTCATAGCTTGTATATTTTCGTTCCGCGTCCGTTGTTTTTCTACTCATATAGTATGCCGGATGAAAATTGTTATCATTGGGTGATTTCTGTAATAAAATTGCACCGTATCCGTCTAGACTAGCATCAGTGTGCACCTCTGTCTCATATTTTGGGTTGTAAAGGCCTAAAACAGGTTTCTGCGACAGTAATGTTTTGAGAGTATTAAAAGCATTTCTTTCTTTTTTATCAAATTTAAACTTACAGTTTTTCTTTAAAAGGTCACTTAATGGTTTCGCAATGATAGAATAACTTTGAATAAACTTTCTAAAATATCCTGTAATTCCTAAAAAGCATTGGACCTCTCTCAGATTAGTAGGTTCAGGAAAATCAAGTACAGCTTTTGTTTTAAAGGTGGATGCGGAAATGTTACCTTCTTCTATAACATGTCCCAAAAATTCGACTCTTTTTTTTAGAAACTGAGATTTCTTAAGATTTATTTCCAATCCGTAGTCGCTAGCAAGATCAAATACTCTTTTTAATCTTTCTATACCTTCCTTCTCATTTGCAGACAAAATAATTATATCGTCCATGTATGGCAAAACAATACCATCATTGACTAATGGTTTAAAAATTGTATTAATGAAACGCTGAAAGACAGCTGGGGAATTGCACAATCCAAAAGGTACTTTTAAAAATTGGTATTGTCCTTCATGAGTGACGAAGGAGTTGTATTTTTTACTTCAGTCGTCTACGTCGACATGAAAAAAATCAGTTTTTAAGATCGGTTGTACTTAATACGCGCGATTCCTGTAGTCTGTCTACAATATCTTCTATTAACGGCAGAGGAAATCTCTCCTTTACAATAATTTTATTTAATTTTCAGTAATCTATGCATACACGAGGGGTGCCATCTTTCTTCTTAACCATTACGATCGGACTTGAATACTCAGAAGAACATGGTTCGTCTATGCCATTTCTATCCATTTAGCTACCTGAGTTTCAACAGTTTTCCTTTCAGTAAATGGTAAACGATGAAGTCGATGAAAAATTGTCCCTTTATCCTTCACGAGAATATTCATTTCTACATTAGTTGTTTTGGTTTTTATAGGTTTATAGTTCAAAACTATCTTGCGTACTTCATCTTTATAGAATTCAGAAACATTATGCTCAATATAAAGTTCGACATCCTCAATACTTAAATCTACTGGTAAAACTGTGAAGGAGTTAACTACTTCATTCTGATTTTTATCTCGAATTATGATTCTTTTTTCGCTTATAAACTGTTTCACCCTGCATAAGCACATCAAGTCCTACGATTATATCATGATTCATTGTGTCATTTTCAACCACGGAAATATTTGTACTGCATTTGAAATTATGAATTTCGATTTCACTTGTAAAGTAACCCAAGGGTCTGATATTGCATTTACCTAAGCCTGTCAAAGTTGAATATGATGGTCTTAACTGGTTATTATTTAGTTGATCAAAATTAACTTTCCGTAATAGAGTAACTTGACTTCCGGTATCAATGATGGAGTTAAAACTTAAGTTTCCAATTTTCACAATTTTATTCAAATTAGGATGAACGTTAACATTAAGAGCTGATACATCCTTATTTGCACTTGGTTTTGGATTTGGGTCTGGTTTAGAACACTCAGACGATTTATGCCCCCAAGAGGAACATCGAAAACATTTCGGATCGAGGTTTTTATGCATACAAAATTCAGATAAATAGTTTCTACCTCCACAATTACAACACACCTTAAAGTTACGAGAAACAGAACTGTTAAAATTTTGTTTTGAATTACCATAACTTTCATGTCTAGGTTTCACCCCGTCAAAAGTATTTTTGTTTCTACGAGAGTCGATTTTAATCATTTCATATATTTTCAGTTTTTCTTTAAATTCGTACAAATTTTTACATCCATATAAAATTAGTTTATTTTCCTGTTTATCATTTATACCTCTTATAACATACTGTATTAATTCCGCATCTTCAATTTTACCCTGATTACTCAGTTCCCTCATTTTAAAATAATATTCCTGTACAGATTCAGATTCTTTCATTCTTCGCTTACTTAACATTTCATGCAAGTTGGCTGAGTTGATATCAACAGTAAACTCATCTATCAACACTTGTTTCAATTTTTCCCACGTCATGACATTTCTTTCACTTTTAACAAACAGAAGGGCATTCTCACCAATTGATCGCTTAGCAAAAATAAACTTATGAATATCAGACAAATTAAACAACTCAGCAACGTTTTCAAATTGTTCTACCCACACTGAAACATTTTCGTACGAGTTAGCACCAAATGGTGGAATAACACTTTCGATATCGGAAAAGTTAGTTGGGAAGGATTGAGTTTTGTTTTCAAGCACATTTTTAACACAGTTCTTAACAGGCATTTGAATTTCATTGTATTGAACCGACGAATTATTTCTTTGAACCTTATTAACACTTTCGCATTGCACAGACGAATCTGTTTCAATCTCGTTTTCCGATTCAGATAGTTCAGTGTCCTTGATATTTTGAGCAAGCAAAGAAATATCGCATAACAATGTTAATAATCTTTCGGATATTTCACCTTTATCCCCATCAAATAGAACGTTCAAAATGTCGCAAATACTGATTAGTTCATTAATCGAAAATACTACTTCTATGGCTTTAGATTTAGATTTAAATTCTAAATCACCTGTTTTGAATTCAAAGTCAGTAAAATTTCTAATCCTATCTCTATTTTCAGATCTCACCATCAGAACCAAAAATGAATCTATGCAGTAGTTTTATTTTCGTAGATTTCGTATTCCTCAGTGCACTGCTAATTTCATCAACATCATTCAACTTTATTTTAAAAGACAAAATCGTATTTACTCACCGCGTTGAAAATATAATGTCGTCTCGGAACCAACCAGATATCCCACGATGAAAACAAACAGGTCGTTCTTTAGTTCTTGCTTCGAATCTCGCTTCCTCGGAATCCCACTTCTGAATTTGTGGGCGCTGTCAGAATGGCCGTTGGTGGATAGTAGTGAAGAAAAACACAGACATTTAATTACATGTAATAACGAAACGCAAACATTAAGAATCAAAAGTTACATAGGATTAAAATTAAACACATTGAGAATTAAAAAGTTAAAACGCCTTCAGAAACTAACACGTCGCCTCGAGATATCACATCACATCACCTCATATCATCATACACTGCTGGCCACCCAAATTGCAACACCAAGAAAGACAAGAGATATCACAACAAAATTTATTTTGTAGATAACATGTTGACAAATTATCAAATGATTAAATTTATAGACTTCTGTGAAGTGTGGTTCCTGCCAAAATCAGTAGCCAGAGTAGCCGCCATTGTTGGAGATCACCGCTGCCACACGTCTCGGCATTGATTCAAAGAGACTTTGGATGAGATCTTGGGGTACAGCAGACCAAGCAGCTTCCCCACGTTGCCAAAGTTGATCTGCTGTGGCAGCTGGGGATGGAATCTGGGTCAATCGTAGAGCAACCATGGACCACATGTTTTCTAACGGCGAAAGATCCGGAGAGCGAGGCGGCCAGGGAAGCAATTCAATCTGGCGATTGACGAAGAATCGTTGGACAATGCGTGCCACGTGTGGTAGCGCATTATCCTGTTGAAATATGGCTGTGGGTAAGCCCTGAAGGTAAGAAAGGACAACTGGCTCCAACACCTCGGAGATGTAGCGTTGGCTGTTTAAAGTGCCGGCAATGCGTACTAGAGGTGTGCGAGAGTGATATCCAATACCGCCCCATACCATAATACCCGGTGCAGGACCAGTGTGGCGGTGCATAACGCAGCTGTTCAGCATCCTCTCTTCAAGGTGTCTCCAGACTCGAATGCGACCATCGTGGTGTTGCAGACAGAAGCGAGACTCGTCAGTAAAGACAATTTCATTCCATTCTGCCGTCCACATCCTTCTGTCATCGCACCATTGGCAGCGGAGACGTCTGTGATTCTGCGTCAAGGGTAGACAAAGCAATGGACGTCTTGCGGAGAGACCACTCTGCTGTAAACGGCGTCGAATGGTACGCGCAGACACTGGATGATGCGTTACAGACTGCATGTGCTGTGCTATGGTTCGTGATGTGACTGAGCGATCCGTCACTGCCATGCGCACAATTTGCCTGTCATCACGTGCGCTGTGGTGGATGCGATTGAACATGCCGGTCCGTCGTACCCTCCTGCATCCGACGATCACATATCCGCATTACAGTTGTTTGGTTTCGTCCAACACGACTACCGATTTTCCCTGAAAGATAATCCAAAATCTCGGTAGGCCACTATCCTTCCTCTGTCGAACTCGGATACTTGATCAAAAGATGATCGCTGTTTTCGACGAGGCATAATTGATCGTTTTATTGAAAAAACCACAAGAAAAACACAATTGCCTAACTTGAAATCGTCGAAATCTCCAAGCCTTAAATAGCGCTTTGAAGTGGCGCCACAGGCGCGCGTGATGTGCGTCTGCGCTGAAATTCTAATCATTTGCATATCTCACCTCCGCTAATGCATGTTGTAAATTTCATGTTATTTGCATGTTTCGTTCAGGGTGTTGCATTTACAGTGGCCAGCAGTGTATATCTTGCCTATAGTCAGACTGCAATATTTATAGTCGTAGCGGTCGGTAGAGGTCGCTTCAGTTGACCGGGGGGTGGCAAATTCCAGTCTACATATATATATATAATCTCTGTGTATGTGTGAAATCATCTAAGGGTGTATTAGACCTTAATAGAGTATTGTCATTAGTATTAAATAAAATAAAATAAATAATTTTTATTTCCTTCATGTACTCACAGATGCACAAATTCTTAGTACATATTCATTAAAAAACACGGTGAAATTTTATTTATATGATTATCAAACATGCATTTTTTTTACTGCCACGCTCTGCATTTTACTTATGTTCAGTCTTAAATCGCTTTCGTTCTGCAAATTTCTAAATCCTAAACTTTCTAACAGCCTTTTGAAATACAAAAAAAACGTATCTATATGATACTATGATATAGCTATTAAGTCAAGCGCACAAGGGAAATAAAAAAACTCTCAAATTATCCTTGCAGGTTTACTACATCCTCATTTACAAACATTTCAGTTTTCCCATACCTTCATATATGAGGCAGCAGATTTCATCCGATTTCCAAAAATCCGATCTCTGTGTTACGCTGATGGAAACGTGGAGGAGGAGGGGGAAAAAAATTCCCCGAAAACTGAGAAAAGCCGCTGGGCCAGACTAAATCGCTCCGCGAATTCTTTATTTTGTAAACAGATGGAAGAAAAACACTTTTTCATTTCCAAATTTGGAATCACTTTTGCCTTACAATACCCACGAGAATATAAAAGCTGTATAAACAGGAAAAAAAGAAAAAAAGAAAGAAATAACATAAATCTCCTGACGTACTTGAAAATGGAATCGCAACTTCTTATTCCACGTCCCTCTCTCCGAAAAAGAACTAAACTTTGACGGAAACTTAAAAAGTAATCTTGGGATAAGTTTACCCATATAACAGTAAAGTTTCATATAAGCCCCTTTTTTTTATTTTATTTCACGTCAGAATATTTTGTTCTTTGTGATATTTCCACTGAATGTTACGTTTTGCGAGAGCTTTTAATAGTTTACTTGATTTCCATCTCAGAATTTTACAAATACTGAAATAATAATGTTTGAAAATATAATGCTCCATACCTCCAGGGTAAAGAATTTTAATCTCGTATTCAAAAACGGGAATAGTTAGGTTAACTGCGTCCCCCTGGGCCATACCATCTAATGCATGCAGAATTTTCTATCCAGTAACCGCATGTTCAAACAACGTAGATAAATATATTTTATGCTGGTAAGTATTTCATTATTTTCGGAGATAATAGGTTTAAGTGAGACTTGTTTTAGCAGTACGAAATGCATTAATTTATTTTCAGTGCTATATGAATAAAGCGTAATATTATTTGTCTGAAATTTAAAGAATTCTGTTTAAAATAAAAATTCTAAGTTAAAAAAAACCATTTATTTGTAAATTTAAAGTAGTCAAGAATCATAGTAGTAATTAATCATAGTAGTCAAGAATTTGTTTTAAATCAATTAAATCAATTAAATTTAAATTTTGTTGCTATGTTGTTTCTAATACCCCCTGGCTGGAAATTTCATGCCAGGTCCATATAGGCTTCGGGCTGAAGTATATATATATATATATATATATATATGTAATAGCACGGGCGCGGGCCGACGAAGGAAGGGCTGAGTGGCATATCTTTTTGAAGTAAACATGGATGACTTGTCGCCCGGTCGTGCATCACAAATGTTTAAATCCTTTCCCGCTTTTCATCTCACCCCTCGGACACAAATCATAACACAAGTTTCACGACTACATTTTATTTGAGATCACCGACCGCTCCGCCGGTATGGATGCAGCAAGTGAAAATACAGGAATCCGTCCTACTTCCGGGTAACAAGCATTATATAAACTTCAGTCCATCACGTGATTAAAGGGTGTGTCTTAATAGCTGATTGGTTTAAAGTTGTTGTTGATGTGCAGAACTGATTTAAACTTGTACTGACGCCGCGCCGCGTCCTTTTAGTTAAAAAAGACAGCCATCTTGAATGATTTTGCCGAAGGCTGTAATAATGGTATTTAACGCGAATGCCCAAAGGGAATTAAATGTTTTAAGGGATTAAAAAAGGGGTATGTAATTTTGAATAGTAAAGTGAGGAATGAATAGTTTTTAAATGTTAGAGTGTTGAATTAAGAAATTACTAGTTTTTTAATATTATATATATATATATATATATATATATATATATATATATATACCTTCAGCACCGATATCCAGCATGCAACCACAAAGCCACCAAGATCCCGTATTTGAATTTTAAATGCATTATTTTAATAAAAAATGCATTCCAGAACTTAGATAAAGGAATTTTATTTCTGATTATTTGATGATGAAATTGTTTAAAACACACTTTAGATAGAAGGACAAGTCCGCTTTTTGGAATTCATCCACCGTCTGCCAACTTTCGTGCTATGTCATGTTGAGAAGCCCACAATCGTTTCATGGTTTTGAAATATGTGGATTTTCTTTAAAGTTACCATTAACTGCAGATGGATGTTTTTATTCAAAAATGATCTGTAAAAGGTATTAAAAAATGATAAAACATCAAACTTATGGCGCAATAAAATTTTCCTCACTAGTTTTTCTCCACTAGTTTACTTCATTCCCCATTAAGTATATGCCGTCGTTTTAAGCAGAACGCCTAAACTGTTATCCATTATGTGGGATATCCAGATCATTAAATATCCACTGTCTTCGATAATTTGTAATAGTAAATTTTATCTTTTATATAGAATTATATTTTTAGCTCTGGAATTAAAGGATTTTTTTAATGGCATTTCATACCAAATTTAATGCATATAAATATCTTATAAAGTCCATCAAGAAATCAAGTGTAACCTTCTCTTCCCTGTTGTTTTGAAACTGTTGAACTTGATTAAAAGCCATAGAAAAGATATGGTAAATATATATAGCAGAATGTAGCAGTGGGCTGAAGCAGGAATAAAAAAAGAAGCAGTCGTTTAAAAACAGGAAACGTGGGTTTATTTTTCACCACAAAGTAAACTCGAGCTAACATTTAGCGTTGGCGATAGCATTCGGTCTAATACAATGCTCCGACTGACCTCGGCGAGAGCTAAGTAAAGCCAGCACGTTATATACATTCAAACCACGTGAGTATCTGGCTGATTTGCATATTCAGGAAAATTTACGCCAAATAAACATCAAAATAATTGTCACGAAAAGTAATACTTCACTTATAATAAATAACAAAAACTACTAAACATACAATAACAAATATTACAAAAACATATAAACACCGGAAAAAGAAATGTTAAATTAAAACATCGCAACCAGCGTTCAGGAATGACGTCCGAACATCGCAACTTGCGATCGCAAAGAAACAGTTTCATCACGTCATTCCCGAAGCATGCACGTCACCCGCTGTACGGGAAAAACATAACGTTTAACTTCCAAATTTGGAAGACAGAGTGTGGGGAGTATACCAACAGAAACTATACGTTAAAACGCTTTTCCTCCCTGGCATACCCACTCACTATTTATAAAATTCTCCTCAATTCTTTTTTTTTTTAATTTTCCTAGCTAAACAAATCCTGGAGTGTTTCATTTGAGAACAAACGTGCTGTCAATTACACCACTAGCAATGACCTCGTCTTCACTACAAAATAATTTGCTTTTTATTAAGCAGCATACACCTCCAGCTCATCTCTCTGCCACTTGTATAACACATTATCACCCGTACACATTATCACCCGTTCATTCCGTTTCCCGTTTCGATGCTAATTTAAGAATGGTCAGGAGGTCAGCTGGCTCGGGCAGCTGCCCCTTTACCACCACCACCACACACACACAACTTTTTTCCTGTAAAAGTCAATGACTCTCGGTAACTCCTTTTTGAATAGAATCTGGAGAATCACGACTTCCCTTTCTGAGAGGAAAATAAACTACGAGTATCTGTCCATGATGAATAGATGCCGGTAACCCTTGAAGGATAGGAAATTAAATATTAAAAAAGAAAATTATCATGCAATACCTAATATACCTGAATTTTAAAGTAGTAATATATATGTTTGTTTTAAAAAACCTCCTTGTCAGTGAAACTGCACACTCTGACGTCACTATAAGGCTGTTAACGCTCTGAGGCATTTTTAACAATTTTCACAACTATTGATCCATACCAAAAAAGACAGAGTTCTAATTAACAAACGAAGGCCAAATTTTTAAAACAAAACTTAACAATTTAATAACAAGAAAAAATTAAACAGTAGACATTTTCGACATATTTACGTAATTCACGTGCAGATTTACAGTGCGCGCTCCAGGGCCCATTTCGGCCCGAAAACACAGGAGCCTAGCAAAAGTACAACCACCCGGGTCGATGTTCTACGCCGCTCTCCCTCAATGTCTGGATTTTTCAGAAGGGGTGGAGGGCCAGGCAGATTATCGGCTGACAGTTCTTCTTGAGACTCCGAACTTAATTACATTCCGAAACGTTAAGTTGACAGCTTTAGTGGCTTGTCTGTGAGAGAAACGGCTTTTAATCCCCCCACGTGTTCCGAACTGGTGGAACCGAACAACACATTCTTTGAAAAGCACGCAGCTGTGTTTCAGCAGTTGTGGGGTCTCGGGAAAAAATAAGACCATTTCCAGTACGCTACAACACGCATAGATGTTAAATACGTTTCACTGGGTGCGAACAGTTTGAACTCCCACATTTCCATGGGTAATGAAAAACGAACGAAACAATTTACAGAAAAAAAAGTTTATATTTTCGAAAAGTACTAACAATCAATTATTTTCTACTAGGTTTTAAAAATAACATCACTGAGGTGGCGCCCGTTATTTGCGATGCACTGATAAAGCCGTTCCCTAAAGTTTTCCATCACTCTATTGGTCATCTCTTGGGAGAATGACCGCAACTTCCTCACGAACAGCGGACTCCTGGACTCGTTGCATATTTTCAGGTGTTCCAATATTTCGAAGGACGACCATTTGATATGCTTGGTAATTCAGACCCACTTGCTATACCGTTTGAAACCCATCGCATTGTTTTTCGATGATCATTTGCTTAGACCACGAGGCGTGTCCTAAATGAGTCGTGGTCACAGAATATTTGTGTTTAAAGAGCGCCTCGATAACGAAATTGCGATGTTCACTGGACTAACTCATGGTGTCTACTGATAACCAGAAAGTCTGGCAGAAATGTTGCCACCTCTCGCGGTGCTATACACCCATTGCCTTACCACTGACCTTGTGGTAAGGCAATGGGTAGGTGAGTCTGTGTGGCAGTGAGGTGTATAGTATAGTGGTTTGTACTTTTAGCATATTTTGACAATCACACCATTACTCTGACTCAAATAATAAACTGCTTTATTAATAAGCAAAAACACATAGATGTACACATTATATTTAAACATAACTACCTTCATGAAAATTACTAACTAATACATAAATACATCAATTTTACCATTTATTATTCTGTGCTAAGCCTATAATTTGTATAACTATCAGTATTCCATTGTTAAAAATATCATTTACATACATAAAACTATTCGTTCATTAAATTGTCATAATAAATCTTATCAGTAAGATACTTAATATTATCAACCCTTCATAAGTAGGAAAACACAACTCATACAATCGATTTATCATTAATCTTATTTGTCATTTCATCTATCCTTAGTACGCAGTAAATTATACACTATATATATATATATATATATTATCATATTCGCGAATTAACCTGCTTGAACTACTTGTTTTAAAATTGAGCAAATTGAGCATCTGCCAGATAGATTGGATAACAAAAGATGAACCTCCTTTTTGGAGTATGCTCTGGAATCTGTGGTTTGTTGATATGGTTGCAGAGGATACATTCTCATCACAGATCACGGTCTGCGGTGCAATTTGATCGACGATGATCCGTTCCGCCTCAATAGTCTTTACTTCTCATATTCGACGAGGTGCTGAGCTCGGCTGTGTGTCTCACCATCATCTTTGCATAGGCGGTTTCTCGGGTTAGCCTCCATCAGTCGGCAGGGGATTATTGCGTAGTTATGACGGTTTCTATCGTACACTTCTAATTTATCAGGGCGCAATCCTTGTTTATCTTTTAAGGTATATTTTTTGTCACTAGCCGGGATTCGCCCGGCTATGCTCGGGCCACACAAAAGACAAAAAAAAGGCCCTTTTTAGGGCCATACAAAAGGTATTCAAGTCCCGTCAATTTTCATTCCCGTCGCTGCCGACAGATGGCTGCACCATACTGGAGATTTGATTATTTCGTCTCAGGGGTGGAGTGCTTTTAGAATTAAAATATCTGTAAAACTATTAAAGTAACAGAATAACTGTAAGCAGAAAAAAGTATCAGTTTTCAAAGCTCTTTCCAAATATGTAAGATTTATGTACTTTCATGAGAAAAATAATACACCGATTTTCTACCAAAATGGCCGCCAAAATCGCAGTCTCAGGATGAGTGATCTCCGGAAACGTGACGGTCACGTGATCTAACGGACTCTACGACATTTACCACTGTTATTTTATTTACATAGATCACCACGTAGGATGTCGCTGGATACCTTTCCATTCTACTACTTTCCAATCGGCGGGAAGAAACATCCGCATCCAAACTCATCAATTCTCCGACTGAAATATCATATGAACATGTCTCTAGTCATCGGAGCTGTCTAATCTTCAATATCTCCTTTTTCTCTTATTTTCCTTCCATATATATTTTCTTGCTTCCAGTTCCTGATCCTGCTCCATCAACCTTCCATTGGTTCCTTTCCTTAATTTCATTTCCACGTCCCCTCTACTGATACGTTCGTGGTTTGTACTTATCTTCCTTCTTGACCATTCCTCAACTCGTGGACGTATATATATGTTCTATTTCAGCTTCTCACTTTCCCACGCTAACCTCCCTGTATGTGGGGTCATTTTATTACTACTATAAAATATACTCCAATCATTCTGTCCTTGTAAGCCTTTTGTCCTTGTAAGCCTCCTTGTAAGCCTTTTTGCTATCTTTTTCACCATTGTGTTTTTCTGCATCTTGCATCCCAAATTGTCTTCATATTTATTATGCCATCTCCAATTATTTTCCTCTTTCTGGGTGCCTACTATCTCACATCTTCTATTTCGGTCTTTTTTTGGTACAATGCCGAGGGACACTACAATAGTCTGCATCCTGTAGGTTTATTTCCCATCAAACTAATTAGAATCTGCCGTTTACCTACCTCGCTTTTTTGGAGAGGTATGCAGAACTTATTGAAGAACTGCAGTTTGCAGAATCTGGCAGAAATGACTGTGAACATAAAGAGTTGTGAAAAAAATAGTTAGCAAGAAGAATATTTTAACACCGTACCTCTATAAATCTTCAAGTTAAAACTTAGTAATGAACGTAAATTTATTTTAAATAATTAAGCATACCAACTGCCTGTCCACACTGCATCCTTGGCATTACGTAGCGTCAGGGTTGAAAATTTTAACCAAATACAGAGCTTAATTCATTTACCACGTGATACTTCACACCAATCGCAGGTTATATCAATAATCTCGGAGGCAACGTAAATAGCGCAAAGCAGAACTTCGGATGCATTGTGAACAGGACTTTATTCATTCATCTGTTTACTATGAAAGTAGACTGGGTGGTGTCAACAAGCATAGGGATTTAGAAATTTTTGAATCTTCAAATGAGGGAATGTGAGGATTGCCGTGTTGTGTAGATTTTAATCCAATTAAATGTCTGCTTCTTTAAACCTATAAAGTATATTCCAAAACAGAGCACAACACAAACTAACACATTACAACTAGTTTACACATAGAAATACACTATTTAGATGAAAAATAGGAAAATATTATCTTGAAGTTCCGAAGAACGCGTTCCGAAGTCTACAATAACCTCCGACGTTCTACCTGAGAATATATCAGACATGTCCAGAGTCTACAATAACCACCGACGTTCTCCCTGTGAACATATCAGACACGTCCGGAGTCTACAACAACCTCCGACGTTCTACCTGAGAACATATCAGACATGTCCAGAGTCTACAATAACCACCAACGTTCTCCCTAAGAACACATCAGACACGTCCGGAGTCTACAATAACCACCGACGATCTCCCTAAGAACATATCAGACACGTCCGGAGTCTACAATAAACTCAGACGTTCTGCCTTTTACCACTTACCTTGCGATAGATGGCGTTGTCGCGCATGTGATGCTAACTCGCCTATCTCTGCAGGGAAAAGTTGAACAGGCTAATGATTGCAGCCGGTAATAACATTTACACCATTTTAACAAAAGATTATTTCTTTTGTGTTGTTATTGTTATTGCTAAGCCCCCCCCCCCTGGACTAGAAAATGCTAGATTAGATCCATGAGGTTCTGTCGTGTGAGCATAAGGAAGACAGCAGTATCCACATCGTCTGCAAGCATGCATACAAAGATACCTAAACAGTCCACAATGTGAGAAGGATTTGCAGGAGCAGCAGAACAGGAACAATCTCTAAGAAATCTTATGAAGGAACAATTCTTTTAAAATGCATTAGAATAAATTTTCTTATGAGCATCATTTTTGACTTCCTTTTTTTCCATCTGCGTTCTAAAAAGCCTTTCCTGCATGGAATAAACGTATCAGTTAAAGGCCTTATTTGAATAGTGATCCAACTCCATTCTTGTTCATTTTGAGATACAGAGCCTTAAAGTCTAATGATTGCTGAGAAATGACAGCTGAAGTTTGATTTGTAATGCCCTCTGTTGGTAGCAGAAGTAAGCTGGAGGTGTACCAGTCTAAAAATAATATAGATATGACTTGTGTGTATATGAAAGTGAGGCTAACTCCATTTTTTTTTTAAGTGAAGGAGTTGGACCACTAATGAAATAAGGCCTTCAATTGTTGAATATGAAATTATTTATGTATTTATTTATTTATTTCAGAAGCAAAAGTATGACAGATCCAGAATAAAAAGCTATAGTAAACTCAGTGTGAAAGAAACTAACTGTGAACACTGCCTTTAACGTGCATAATAAATATATTTCCTTTTTACAAATAGAAGCAAAGAATTCTTATTTAATTTTCAGGGATTATGGTATACACATATCAAGAAAGAGTGTCGATTCATTTCAACCGTCATTTCTATTATTCGAATAAAATACAAATTTATTTTATATTTCTATTTAAATTAAAATAACTCGGAATTATGAAAAGTGTATACATTAAAACATGATACAAGGGAATTAACAAAGAAAATTGTTTTTCGAAGGTAGAGGGATTATTCCGTGTACTTGTTGCCAACAAAAGTAATCAAAAGACATATTTCGAATTACTGCGTAATTACAGTCAAAATTTAATAATAAGAGTAAGGAAAGGAATTTTTTCCCTTCATTTCTCTTAGATAATAAGAAATTTAATTCTATATGCAAATTTTTTTTCTTTCGCAGCTGATGAACTTGGAGTAGCATTAAATATATCTTCAAAAATTCAGGTAGTTACTAAAATATACCGATATTCGAAAGGTGTAAATAAATTTTCAATGTAATTTATTCTTTGCGATATGCTGATAAAGCAATTAATTTGTTTTAAAAAAATTATTTTTCTAATTTAATTGCATATCATTTCTAATCTTTCGTTTGGATTTTCCTATTTTGTATAATCTGGGAATCGAGCTGAGGTATTTATAGTGCTTTGGGATTCACAGCAAAACAAAATTAAATAGATTCTGCAATCTCTGTGTTGGAGTTATTTTTAGGAGGGAAAATGAAAATATCAAGTAATCATGTCCCGTTTTTACAATCTCTTCCAGTTCATAAAAAAGTACACAATATTCGCCCTGCCATGCTAAACAGCGTGTTGGCGAAATAAGTCTGTTTTTAAATATGTGTCTTTAAAAGCAAAACATTAAGCACGTTTTTCGTATTCTTGGCCAAAAATCACTATTTAATAGAGTTTGTCACCAAAAAGTTGAAAATTTTGTCAAGATGGGTTTTTCAGACGAAATAGCAGTTGTGAATGCTGCAGAGAAGTGTTAAATCAGCCTTGGAATTGCAAGACAAATGCCCTCTTTTCGTGATTTCTACTTTTTCTGTAATTGGCAGTTTGATGAAAGGGAATAATTGCTAATCATTATTAATAAAATTAATTAATGAATGAATTACAAAGAAATCTTATTTGTTTACTTTTCAGCAAATGCACCAAGGTTTAAAACAAAAAATAATAGACTTGTTTGTCCGTATGTTTTTCTGTAATTATGGCTAT
>OU015491.1:57539395-57621895 GCA_907164885.2 Dolomedes plantarius
AGACCCGATTTTGGCGAATGGCTAAAAAAATATAAAAGTTTTGAAAATTGGTGGAGATGTTTGTTTGAGCATGTTAATGAACATACTTAAAGTCCCCACCGATCAGACTTGAGCTTTCACCGCCATCTTGGAAAATGTGTAGACTTTTTTGGTTTTTTGCAAGTAACTTCAGAAATATTGATTTTATGTAAAAAAATTGAGTGCAAAAATTGAAGAGCATTAAATTATGAACAAAACATTATTTACATTTTATTATAAGTCTAACACGAACAAAGATAATTGACTTTGAATATAGCGAATAATCACGCGTAGGACGCGGATGCGCGGGTCATCCCCATCGCGATGGGAGATGACCAACGCATGTGCCCCAAAAGTCTTGCACACTCACGTTTGTCAAACCTCTGCATATCAAAGCTCGAGATAAAGTTGCAGCAACATCCAATCCATTGTTATCAGGTTGTATTGTGAGCTTGGTGGATTCTATCTTTTTATGTCATACTTAGGCTGCATAGGGTACATAATGGCTGGAAGTGGGTAAAAATAAATACTAAATTCCATGTATGCAACTACGTCAGTAGAAAAAACGTTGCCTGGCCATGCATACGCTAAAAAAATCCCAGCTTATTTATTTACCCAAATAGCTTTAGCAAAAATAAATTTTGACTCCATGGATATATCTGATTTCAAAAGCAATAATCTTCATGAGTTGTTTAGAGATTTTGCTACTGAACTACTATCACTAGTAGAAACCATACTACTATCACTAGAGGCATCGAGGTTAAAATGAGGAAGACTTTGAAGCAGTTGAAAGAAAATGGCCCAACTGCATCCCTATGGGTTCAGTACTTTGAAATGGTAAAGCTTATGAAAGCTTGATCACCGTCACTTGTGCGGTGAAAGTAAACGGTTTCAATACATTAGTAAACCCGATGTTGTTTTTTAAGAGAATAGAAATTGTTAAACAAAACGACTAGCATTTATTTAGAATATGAGTTAGCTCCTTTTACGTTTGCTCTGTTTAATGAAGCTGGCATGCGAGAGACAACGACATTGACTATGTACGACTTTTATGAAGTTCCAAACAAAGACCTTAAACTCCTGAACTTCGTCAACATTGTGGACAGTGGTTTTCTTCTACACCGTGTCAAATGGGGAACACAATTGACTTTTTCGGATGTTTGCACAAATTAAGTTAACTATATAAAATAAACATTATGGGACCAGCTGTATAGTCGTTTTTAATGGCTAATCCAACACCAATAACAGTACAAAAAAAATGGAAGAAAATCTACGGTCTATTGTGATAAAATCTGTAGACAGAATACCGTTGTTGCGCATTACAGTTACTCATTAACTTTTGATGTGTATAATTGTGCTGCTCTTTTCGTGCGTTTGGCATAGCTTGTCCTATCTGGTCCTTCCACCATTAAAAACCATCCAAGCATCCAACCTTCAAATCCTCTCCAGTAAAATCTTTCATTAATACTTCCATTTTTACCTGTGCTAGCCATTGAAATTTCTACGTTATTAAAGCATAAAATAATACAACGCCAATAGATATAAAAAAAGGTCAATATAGCAGTGAAAATCAAATATGGTACATTTAATTCCTTGAACTAATGAGTATTTTCTGTAATACAGTCATCATATATGTAGTAATACAGTGGAGTCCCGATAATCTGAACTTCGGTAATCCGAAAGTCACCTTAATCCAAAACCAAAAGACAAAAAGAACTAAGTTTACAATAAAACCACAGTGATACTAAGCAATATAAAATATATTTCTGAAACTTACGAGAAAATTCAAAGTTAGACAATGTACTGAACTTCATTGGTTTGAAAACATCTGTTAATTTATGTTTTTTTTTTTTGTCGAAGAGAAAAATACCTTTCCCTTGAAACCAATTTATGCCAACGCGTCAGAAAAATGGTGTCCGTTGGGGTCGCGGCGGAGTGTTGCTCTACGTAGCGTAGCGCTACATCAAATGCCCTCTGTTCGATGTCACCGTTCGCTTCACCTTCACTCTCGACTGAGATGTTTACAGGTTCTTTCAAAACCATTTCAACAATCTTCTGATCGTCTAAAATCCAATTGTCGAGCACTGTGACGTATCATTAGAACAACTTACACTCTACTATACTGTACTAGGCAGCGTTTCGCTCTCTTACACCCATTTCGTCCCGAGATTTGGTTATGCTTAGACAGACCTTATATATCAAACTGTGAAGTCACACGTAATATGTAATATTTATGTACTCATATGTCAATATGTAATTTATGTTTAAGAATGATTTCGCTTAATCCGAAAAATTCGTTAATCCGAAAAGGGGCTGGTCCCAAGCATTTCGGATTATCGGGACTCTACTGTATACAGGTATTCTAAAAACTTTTGTTCTGTCATAAATTGAGTACTCGTTGACTGTAACTTACTCAAATCCTTTTCGACAAGATCTTTCATCAATTCATCCATTCTTTACCTGTACTCTCTATTGAAATTTCTACGTTATTAAAATATAAAATAATATAACGTCAACAGATATAAAAAGGGCAATACAGCAGTGAAAATCAAATATGGTATCTTTAATGCTTTGAACTAATGAGTATTTTCTGTAATGCAGTTATGTAGTAATATACAGGTATTGTAAAAACTTTTGTTCTGTCATAAATCGAGTACGCGTTGACTGTTCTTCGACAAGATCTTTCATTAATTCATCCATCCTTTACCTATACTAGCTATTGAAAATTCTAAGTTATTAAAACATAAAATAATGTAATGTCAGCAGATGGAAAAGGGTCAATATAGTAGTGAAAATCAAGTATGGTATCTTTTATTCCTTGAACTAATGAGTATTTTCTGTAATGCAGTTATGTAGTAATATACATGTATTCTAAAAACTTTTGTTCTGTCAAAAATTGAGTACTCGTTGACTGTAACTTACTCAAATCCTCTTCGACAAGATCTTTCATTAATTCATCCATTCTTTGCCTGTACTCTCTATTGAAATTTCTACGTTATTAAAGCATAAAATAATATAATGTCAACAGATATAAAAAGGTCAATACAGCAGTGAAAATCAAATATGGTATCTTTAATGCTTTGAACTAATGAGTATTTTCTGTAACGCAGTTATGTAGTAATATACAGGTATTGTAAAAACTTTTGTTCTGTCATAAATCAAGTACGCATTGACTGTTCTTCGACAAGATCTTTCATTAATTCATCCATCCTTTACCTATACTAGCTATTGAAAATTCTAAGTTATTAAAGCATAAAATAATGTAATGTCAGCAGATAGAAAAGGTCAATATAGTATGAAAATCAAGTATGGTATCTTTTATTCCTTGAACTAATGGGTAATTTCTGTAATGCAGTTATGTAGTAATATACAGGTATTCTAAAAACTTTTGTTCTGTCATAAATTGAGTACTCGTTGACTGTAACTTACTCAAATCCTCTTCGACAAGATCTTTCATTAATTCATCCATTCTTTACCTGTACTCTCTATTGAAATTTCTACGTTATTAAAGCATAAAATAATATAACGTCAACAGATATAAAAAGGTCAATATAGCAGTGAAAATCAAATATGGTACATTTAATTCCTTGAACTAATGAGTGGAAAAAGTTTTTATTTATCTCAGATGTTTTAGACAGTGTTCGCAAAAAATAAAAAAGTTCAAAGAATGGATTGTAAGATATTTTCAGCTGTTTTTGTTCAGGTCGATACATTAATATCTAACGAAAGCTTGAGAAAAGCTTTTTATATAAAATCTGATAAATTTTGTAACTTTACCAGGGTAAAAAAAAGTCAACAATTACGATTAATATCAAAGAATTTCTCTATCGATTGTTCAGAAATATTTCTAATTAGCTATTAAAAAAATTTGCGCTGTTTAGACTCTCGTCTAAAAGAATTCTAGGATACAGACTATCAATAAATGCTTTTATAAAAATTTCGGATCCCTGACAGCTTTAATTAAAAATTTGAAAATGCAAATAAGATTACAAATGGAATGCTTCTCAGTTTGAGCCATTGTTTGAGTGTTGAACATTTTAATAATTAACATCAAAACTTAAACATAAATCTTTTTAATAATGAGCCAAATCAATTGAGACTTTCAATTGAGATGTCAGTTTATTTGAATTTTTTTTTCTTTTCAAGATTTGGGGAAAAAATAAATCAGTAGAGAATCTTAATCACACGATGGAATGTTTATGTGAAAATAATCAATTTTCGCATATTTCTTCATTTTATTCTTGTTTGGGAAAGGAAAACTGCCTGACTTTAATTCTTCAAGGTCTCCAATTAAAGATGAAATCTATAAAACTAGGGCGCTGTCATAGTATCTCGCGCAGATGCTTAAAACTTAACATAATACTGCCAACTGTAGATAATCATCTGCAGGGAATACTCTAACAACACGATCATTTCTACTTAGAGCATTAAAGAAACGTTTGGTAAAGACTAATATAAAGTCATTTTAATAGTTCTTAAATACACGAAAATCCATAGCTTTATAAAATCCCCAAAGAGATCAAGAAAGGATCTGAAGAGCAACGTTAATGCTGGAAAACACTTTATAAATTTTTATTTTTGAATACAGCTCAGAAGTAAGCTTTCAAATATCTACAAAATTAAAGAAAAGCAACTATTAATATCACCATTATATTTTAACAAAGCATAGCAAGGGTACACTAACTTTAACCTTTTCAGCATGTTGTTATGGTGCTGTGTAGATCAAGAGAGGATCTGAAGAGCTACTTTAATGTTGAAAAACACTTGACAAATTTTAATCTTTTCATATATATCAGAAGTAATCATTCAAATATCTACACAATTAAAGGAAGGCAACAATTAATATCACAATTCTATTTTAACAATACATAGGAAGGGTGCACTAACTTTAATCTCTTCTGCAAGTTGTTATGGTGCTGTGTAGATCAAGAGCGGATCTGCAGAGCAACGTTAATGCTGAAAAACTCTTGATAAATTTTAATTTTTGAGTATAGCTCAGAAATAATCATTCAAATATCTACACAATTAAAGGAAAGCAACTATTAATATCACAATTATATTTTAACAATGCATAGCAAGGATGCACAAGAAGTGCACCCTTGCTAGCTACATGTTGTATATGGCTACATGTTGATTTTTTCACACGTAGCCATACATGCCTGTAGCCAAACATGTTGTTATGGCGGTTTTCTGCATGTTGTTATGGATCTGTGTAGACTGAATAGCTACAATCTCTAATGCGATAATTCAACATCCCTCGCTACTCTTCCTTAAGAAACAACGCTGTTGAATTCAGAGGTATGTTAATTGAGCACTGTTCTCTACTTGCTCCAAATGCAGTCGAAAAGGAATTTTAAACAAAGAAATTATTCGAAGTCACATGAGGGAAAGTTTTATAGATTTCATGAGGTTTTATGGCCCCCTAGGTAGCCTAGTGGTAGCGCGTCGGCTTTATATACTGAGGGTGCTCGGATAGAATCCCGAGAAACGCTATTAAATACCTCCGTGTCTAGGATATGGGCACGTCCATTCCTTAGATCAGAAAGTCCTTCTATAAAGTCAGTGGGTGGGGAAGGTACGATCCCCGCCAGATGTCGCTCCTGGGGTTGCTCGGTCAAAATTGTGATAGCACCTAGCCAAGTTGGACTCCGACCATTTTGGTGTTATTATAAACCGGAGCCTCACTACTCAGCCCACAAAGCCTATACGGACCTCGTCTGGAACTTCCGGGCAGGGGCATTAGGAACAGCACCAACATGGGTTTTAATGAGAGTTTTTAACCTTAAACTAATATAAATTCGGCATCTATTTCTTCATTTAAGCAGCAAATTTATCATAAGATTTGAAATAGTTCTTTACTAGGTGGCCCATGCGACTCGTGTGATTAAAATACGATAAATTATATAGCGAGGTTGGTGGTTTGTAGTAGGATGAAAGAAGAACCGGTTCATTTGTAGCAATCGTTTATTTGTGAAATAACAATGGTGCGTAAGGATAATAGAAAACCAATTACAAAACGCATGCTTTTAGCCACAAAATTGGAGGTAAAGCATAAGACAAAACAGGAGAACATGAGATATGTACACGTCAAAAACACCTTTGTAGAGAATATTAAAAGTTAAATATGACATAAATTCATGGAAAATGTGATATTTACATTACAAAACCTCTTTGCACACACTATTTGACTGTTTCGACGCAACCAGGGAAAGAACTTTAGGGCAAACAGTCAATATTTCACTTCGAATTTTGAACAAACAATACAATGTGTCGTTCTGAATTAACAATTCGTCCGAAGCAGATAACTAAATATTTAAAATGGTGTCTCATTTATCGATTTTGATTAAACATGAAGGGAGTGAAAGGAATCGTCACAAAAAATCACCTTCTAGAAATAATATATATATGGTTTTTCCATGCAAAAAGTATAATGTACACCTACGTGGATTTTGCCACTGAAGAAACTCATTAATAAAATCACAGTAGGATAATAAAAGCAAACGATTTTTAAATTGGAAAGTTCAGTGCGATTGATAATGGTAAAATAAAAAAAGCTAGCGCACGCGCCATCTAGGGGAAGAAAATTTTTTTACAATATTTATAACAATATTTAACAAACAATATTTTGATTTTTTAACAAACAATAAGATGTGTAATTCTAAATTAACGAAGCGGAGATCTTAATCTTAAAAATGGTACCTCATTTATCGATTTTGGTTAAATATGAAGGGAGAAAAAGGAATAAAACAAAAAACACCTTTTAGAAATAATATATATAGATTTTTAATATTAAGGTCAGCAGGAGTTTAAGAAATAGCCACAGGTATAATCCGTGAATTATACTTTTAAACGTATGTTCGGAAGCAGATTTAAATAAGTTATCCTGAAAATGATATAGTCTTTATAATTAAGTGGCATTTAGGCAATTAAATTATAACTATGCACCCGTTTAATTCCTAACATCTAATTTCCAAAACAGCTTATGTTCATATTATAAATTTACACAGACTAAAGAGTGCTGTTTTGAACTCAAATACACTTTACACCTAAAGGCTGTATTCCATATTTCTAGAATAAAAACCGTAGTTTTACTAGATACAAAAATGTTCTTAACGTCCAAACAAACTGAATTATTCATGTGTCAACATCGAGAAAAAAAGTTGAAAACAAAGGCTTTATTATGAACTTAGTTTTAAAATAGTAAAGATTTTAGCTTTGATGTAGATTTTTGTAAATCAAATAAAATATCACAAATTTACAAAGACAAATTTACATTTTTTCTTTCTGACTAGAAGGGAGCACATTTTTTGTTCCGAAATTCATTTCAAAAAAGTTTTGACTTCTCTTCAGTTCTATCTGCTAGTTATTTTCATACATGGCATAAGGAAATCAGGATATCAGAATTGGGTTTATTGGAAGAGATTTCAGACCTATTAAAACACCTGTGGGAAAAAATTTAAGTGTGAGGAAACACTCTTTATGTTTTTTTAATGGTAAGATCAAAGGAGGTTTTATTGCACAACCAACCAAGGAAACATTACATGAGTCGCGACTGTTGTCAGTATTTTTCTTGTGAATGCATTTTTTGTGTGTGGGGCATAGCTACGCATCGCACATAGATTTATTAATCAACTGTAGTAAAATTGGTTTACAAATTAACCTTAATGTTTTGCCTGCCAAAGGATGAAAATTATTTTCGCACATGAAAGGAGGGAATATAGACAGTAAAGTGAGCAAACAAAATAATTATGCAGTTCGAAAATAACATAAAGAGGTACTCTACTAGAATTCCAATGTCTTGAAAATAGCCTTCTTGTTTTGGAGTCGCAAAGAAATAACGTGCGAAGGTAAAAGAGACGTAATTGGTAGAGGTAGTAATGTTGTCACTTTCCCCAACAGATAAACTGAGAAAAAATAGAATTGCTGAGCTTGTAAACTGTAGAAAAATAAGTGGAGGGGAAAAAACAATCGCAAAGCACAAAAAGAAGAATTTTAAAGTAAAGAAATATATGCAGAAATTTTTTTAAGAAAAATGAGGAACAAACTTTAGAGCAAAAGGAAGGATAATTAGAAAAACTGAATAAAATAAAAAGAAAATTTATAAACTTAATAATTCCAAAATATTACGGATACCTCTGCTTTTTCATTTAAGAGGGGGGGGGGGGGTTGTCAGGGACACATTTTTAAAAAAAATTTATTTATTGAGTTGAAATTTAGAATTTTTGTGTGATAGTAAACCATATAATTAGTAAACAAAATCACTTCATAAAACTTCTCAAAATGTTTCTTTTTAAGTTTAAAATTTTCAAATTTTAAAAAGTGGGGTAATTTAAAATTGTTATAACTCGAAATATTATTTGTCGAATTTCAATTCTTTTTCCTTTAAATAAGCAGAAATATATAAGTTTTAATTTTGATTCGCATTTTTTTATATTAATGTTTTAAAAAATTGAAAATATTTATATTAAAAATTACAAAAAAATGATGCAACATATATTTAAAAAATCATATTTTCAAAAGTAAATATTTTTTTCAAATTTTCTGATTCAAAATTAAAGTAAAATAGTTGAAAAAAACATGTTCCAAGTTTCAACCATTTATATTTTACGGTTCTTGACTTACAACAATTTAAAGACGAGAAATGGGGAAAAAAAACCATCATACAGTAAAACGAACTTACAGGTTTAAACAACGCTTGGTTACTATTAGAATGTTGCAAAAAAAATAATAATTTCTCCTGTTCTAATTAAGATAGAAACATGATTTGAACGTCATTTTAGGCGTAAAAGAACACAGAAATTTTTAATGCAATAAATTTTTTTCGAAAATTAGAACAATTTTGTGTCCTGTACCCCCATAATCTTTGTCAGACTGAAGACCAGTGCTGTGTATCAATACCTGCAAATTCAGCCAAGGGTTTACATCCCCTGTTCGGTTTATGAATAGTATAAGCCTGGGCGCCGGGCGGACAATAAAAATCTGCCGACCAATTTTGGCAACCCGGGACCCCTAATAAATTTAATAAATGAAAAGTTTTCCATGTTTGCTTTCCAAGCAAATGTTGCATATAAAAAATAGATCTGCTGAAAACAAAGTCTAGTTTTTGGGTTGCGAGTAATAAGGGGCTTTAAAAAAACTATGTTCAGATGCCGAATAATGCAACTTAGTTCGAATTATCTTATGTGTGTTTATATTTTAAGCGTCAATTTATTGAAATACACAGGGCAAAAGAAAAATCATCTTGAAATTTTCGAGCCATGCAAGATTCATTGTCAATCGGACAATGATTCGTTAAATAATTCGTAATCCTTCGCTATATTAAAATATTTTGTAATATATATTCGTCTAGCTTTGTAATATTTAAAAAATAGTAGAAGAGTATAGCTGAATTACTATCTGGAAATAGTTTGTCACACTGCCAAGAAGGATTGCCACGTGAAGAAGAGGAAAGTACACCCGCGGGAATTTTTGTTCAGCTATACTTAAGATATTTAATTAGGCGTCAGGTCGCTTTCACCTCTCTTTCTACTAGAACCGTTTTTTTTTCGCCAAAACACCAACGTTTTCCATAATCTTTGTATAAGGATTGTATTTAATGAACAAAAAATTGTTAAAATTTTATACTGGTATCTAATGTAATTATTTACCTTCGACAAAAATATAATTGAATATAAATTACTAATACATACTTTTTGATATGATCTTTTACCTCTACACATACCTATGTGATTGAGTTATCACATCAAAAGAATTTTAATTGATTTAGCAAATTTTGCTTCATTACCTTGGTGGAGGTGTCAACTATAACACAATGATATCTTGTTAGTTTATGGCTACACCCTTACTTTCGCATTATTTAGTTTGTTTCCTTAATCCTATAAGCTCGATTCATCCTCTACTAAAATAATCCTCTTTAAAGTTTTTCGTTGCTTTAAGAAATATAAAACCTTGTCATCGAGAAAAACAAATTAAATATTGACATTTCAGTATTTCAAATAATTTGTCTTTACATTCCATGTGATCGTTTAGAAGAACTTTGGGGTGTGAATCAATGAATTGGTAATAATATAAAAATTGTGACGTCTGTCTATTCTGCAAGAGTGTTCAAACGATGGCAGTAGCTGGTGTGATGTGTGCTAAGGTTCGTATACTACATAGTATATACCGGATGATTCAAATGTCAATAAACATTTTAAAAAGCCTTATTAAGGTAAATAATTAACTTTCAGCATCGCATTATCTGCAGAAATCCGTGGTATAACGTTGGGTTTTATACAAGAACTTAAAAAAATACATAATTAACTACAAATATGCCCACCAAATTTCGCAGAGCCATCATTGGCGTACCTACAAACGTGGCCAATATGAAAGGAACTGCCAATACAACGAGAATTTATAACGGTTAGAAGCCTACCATGTTGACCTTACCGTATAAGGCTCTGTTGGCGAAGCTACATTGTGTTAGTTCTGAATTAGCAACTTTGCTATCGCTCCTCCATACGAAGGACATCCTTATGATACCAACAGAAATGCTGTTAATGCTGTCTATGAAATTGTACCTCGTCTTCGGGTATTGTTCGCGAATGATGATTGACATATTGAACATTTGTTATGAGGAACATTGTCTTTTGTTACAGAATGACGCCATTTCGTAGACATATTTCAACTGATTTTTTTTCGAATCTTAAAATTTAAGACCCAAAATATACTTTATATTACCTTTTAAGAGCCCCTTATCCCAATTTTAATGCCGGACACAACAATTCTCTAGTGCTATCAGACTCCAAAACGGCACTTATGGATATCACTTCCCCTCTTGCCCCACAGTCCTCCTCTATCGGAAAATGCATCTCGAGGAACTGGCCTCGGAGATTAAAATACCGTTCTGCAGTGCATACCGGGCCATTGTGGGATCCTTGGTAACGAGAAGGCGGATTTACTGGCCAATATGGGGACAACAGTCACTCAAACTTCATGTGAAGCCATATCTCTTTTCACTCGTTGAAATTGATGGTTCGTGACCTTTTCCGGAACAATCTAAGAGACGGTCTCCGTGAAAGCAATGTATCTAAAACCTGGTATAACTTTATCTTCAATATCCATGACCAGCCCAGGTTTAAAGCGGTGGCACTTTTCAGACTTTTGACGGGACATGACTGTCTGGCCAAACACCTTTTCCGAATAGGAATCATTGAAAGTTCCAAATGCAAGCTTTGCAATAGGGGGGAAGATATGGACTTATCTCACCTTCTACACTGCCCCACGTTCGTTTCTTCTAGCGTGCATGAGCAGTACTGGGAGGCTAAGGCCCTTATGGGCTGAACATATGTATTATTTTTCTTCTGTTGCATTTCTTATGTTTATGTTTATCTTTCTTGTGTTTTATGTAGCTCGCCATTGGAAAAAGAAAAACTTTTAAGAATCCTTATTTTTTTTAAAAATAAAACCCGGCTTTATATCATGCATGACTGTACTTATTTAGTTACAAAACGTTAATTAATCACTGTAATTGGTTAGTTGGTTGGTTGGATATTTTGGTTTTTATGACGCAAGGTCCAGATAGGACAAGCTGCGCCAAACACTCTTCAAGAGAAGAAAAAAATGTGCATAAAAGACCAAGTAGACAAAACGAACAACAGAGGTAAAAAAAATGACGAGAACAAAGAAGGTAAAAACAGTGAAATGTAGACGATAACAAAAAACAGCCATATATAAGTGTTAAAATGGTCATATATAGCAGGTAATTAAAAGAACCTATTAAACACAGAAATATACAACAAGTGATAAAAAAGTCATCCATAAAACAAATTTCAGGTGATTAAAAGCAGTTACATATAGAAGGTACAAACCAGTCATATATAACACGCGTTAAAACAGTCATATAAAACAGGTAATAAAAAATACTTTTATAAAATGATAGAGTAACTGCAAAAAAAAGCAAACTGCAAATATGGTAAGAGCAAGTTATAAAAACAATCATTTATACAATCATTTATCCAATTACAGTGGTAAAACACTGTAATTGGACTTTTTAAAATGTTACTGAGTTTTGAGTCCTCCAGTATACATACAATGAAAATTTCCCAGCTGGCCATCACTCTAAATGTCCATATTTTGTTCAAATCCGCTTAAAGACTCCATAGAGCCAATATTATGTAAGAAATCCCTTTTCCCCGGCCACCTCAAAACGACCACTTTTTTTGGAATGATTACTGGCCCCCATAGATAGGTTTCACTGTATATATTGTATGGATTCAATAATTTTTAACTATGTTCCTATGTAACATTTGTATGAGGCATCACGTCATTATTATAAATCACTTTTATAACAGGTTGTCAATAATATATTGCTCTTCCTAGGTTTGTAAAATCTGTCAAAATCAAGTTGTAATCAATATCGAGTTACTTAAAAAAGAGAAAGGAGAAAGAGAAAAAAAAGAAAATCCTAAGGTATGAAATACTCTATTATATTAAGAAAATAAACTTCATTTCACTTTACAATAAATAATTTTTTTTCTAATTTATTACTGTTTGATCTATTCATTTATTCCAAACTTAAAACTCTGTATTAATGAATATTTTGTGAGAACTTTCCATAAATAAAAATAATCTTGAAACTCATACAAGGAAGATAGGCCATAAATAAATATCCGGTGTTATGCTTTCATCATGTTTCGAGGAACAAAGTAAACAACAAAGGCTATGTTATGAACGTAGTTTCAAAATAGTTAAAGCTTAGCTTTGCTGCCAGCCATTAGCGTTTACTAAAGATTTCTATAAAGAAAATAAGGCGTTATAAATTACAAAGGATTAGTTTTGACACGAGAGAAGTTTTTTAAAGCAAATATTTAAACAAGCAGTAATAACAGTAGACATACAATTAATTTTTTTATTCTGGTGTCGGCAGAATGTACAGGCAATCTTTGAAATTAAAAATACGTATTTTAAAGTACGTACTTTACACAGTGCTTTGTAATTCATTAATTTTGTTGGTAACTTTTTATTTTTTAATAAACCGTCTTTCAGTAGTAAGGGGTGTGGATGTATAGTCCACCACCCACTGGTTAATGATGGGGATGACGGGGTAGAGAGCTCAATTCCCACAGTAATTCCAGTTCCGTAGATTTAATTAAACTAAACCAATCCAAATATTTATGATAAATTACATCTTATTAACTTAAGTATCGAGAAGAGTTAGCTAACATGACTGCAACCACTCGAGCGTTCCTAATTAAGGATTTTTCTCGCGTTCTCTACGTTATTTTCTTTATAAATGTTGAGGAGAAACGGAAATTATTATTCATTATTTCTTCCCTTATTGAATATCTGGATTATGTGCACGCCATCTATTGCAATGAAAGAGGACTTGGTTATATTTCTGACCAGCCACCGATTATGATAAAAAAATAAGATATTTAACTATTGAATAACTTTAAATTTAGTCTAAACTTATACATAATATCCGTTTAAGAAAGTAAAATGCATATCTGTAGATGTCTGAAAATATGTGCATGTTTGAATGTATTCATAAGTATTTCCATATATATGTATATATAAGCCTTTGCGTACATGTGTGTGCAGCAGTATAAATCTACGTATAAGTGTGCATGCGTGTATTTGTGTGTATGTATGTGCGTATGTATGTATTTGTGTGTATGTTTGTGTGTATGCGTGTATGTTAATTTGTGTCTGTGTGTTTTTATGTATGAATATATGTATGTGTATGTGTTTGTATATCTATGTGTGCATGTGTATGTATTTTATGTATGTATGTTTGTACGTATGAGTATGCATGCATGTTCGTGCATGTTTGTGTATACATATACACTATCTGGCCAAAAGTATCCTGACGCCCAGTGGTACGGACTCGGAGAGTCCTGAGGCATGTATTAATATGATGTTGGTCCTCCTTTTGCATCGATGATAGCTTGCACACGTCTAGGGAGACTTTCCACCAGTTTTTGATAGGTGTCCATAGGAATTGACTTCCAGGCGTCCATCACAGCTGAAGTGAGTGCTGGCAGTGAGGATGATCCATTTGGCTGGCTACGCAATCTGTGTTCTGATTCGTCCCAAAGGTATTCAATGAGGTTTAGATCGGGGCTCTAAGAAGACCAGTCCAGTTTTTGAACGCCCATTTCGTCAAACTATGCCTGTGCAAGTCTCGATGTGTGAATGGAGCAGTTATCCTGCTAGAAGAGAAATGGGCTTTCCCCGAGATATTGCCATAGAGTTCGGGGAGCAGCATTGTCCATAATGTTCACATACATCTCAGAGTTCATGTTTCCAACCACAGGAACTGAGGAACCCAGGCCAAACCATGAAAAACACCCCCACAACACGATGCTACCAGCACCAAACTTAACAGTCGGCACAATGCAGTCCCGTAAGAAGCGCTCGCCGGGCATCCGCCAAACCCAGTCGTGACCATCGGACTGTCAGATTGTAAAGCGAGATTCATCACTCCAAAGAACATTTTTCCGCATGTTCACAGTCCATTGACGATGATCTTTGCCATTGCAATGGACGCTTCGCATTCTGGGGAGTGATGTTCGACTTGTGCTGGGGAGCGGCTGAACGACCTTGGAATCCATGGTTTTTTAACTATGACGAACAGTCCTGCTGTTAGCACTAACGCCTGATAAACTTTGAAACTCCTGAGTGATTTCAATCAACGAGGACTTGTGATTTTGTTTCACTCTCCTTTTCAGAGTTCTACGGCTGCATTCACTAATTTTTTTCGGCCTGCCACTTCGTTTTTCTAAAGTTTCATTGCCTCGACGTTTCCATTTCACAATTACATCACTCACAGTGGATTTGGGCTTCTGCAGAATGACCGACATTTCACGAACTGGTTTCCCACAAAGGTGGTATCCCACTATAATGTCACGATCAAAGTCACTAAGCTCCTTTGACTTATTCATTGTCTCACAAACGCATAAACATGACCTGACAAACCACTACCAACACTTTTATAGCTTTCGTTTACACATCAAATTGCGTCACCTGCCAGATCCACTTCTTTAGGGAGGTGTCAGGATACTTTTGGCCAGATAGTGTATATGAGCATGTATGTGTATATGCATGTATGGACATGCATATGTATGTATCCATGCATGTGTATGCTTATGTAAGTATGTGAACATTATTTTTCAGACCAAAAACACCGAATCACATAGTGCTGATCATTTTTGGTGCAAACGAAGCACGACCATGTTCACTTAGCAACAGCAGCAAAAACGACCTGACCAATGAAGGTCAAACTTTCCATAGACAACCACAATGGCAGGTACTCTCGACCTGCACCCGCAAAAAGTAGCACAGTCAACCGACAAATGGCTACGGTGAAAGTGCGTATAATTTTCGACGTACCCTAGTATATATATTTACATATTATAAGTACATGTAAGATTTAGATAATTAATATTTAACCTAATGCAAATGAAATCTACAGAATGACCTTATATCCTCGTATATGTCAAAGAAATCTCCGAGGAACAATGTGTGAATAAAACACAATTTAAATAAAACACGGAACGTAAAAAGGATTTCAAGTGAATGCAAATTATTTTAGAAATGGATCTATGCATAATTTTGCTTACGGACATCATACAATACAACGCTATTCTTATCGCAAAGGAAAATATTTCGAGTTCATATAAAATTTTGTTTTCTCAGTCGTATTCTTATTTTTCTCTAATATTAATTTTTATTGATCAGGTAAAAATGTCTTCACTGACAAAAAAGATTACCTGAACTATAATACGATATTAATCAAGCATACTTGAAATAAAATAAATGAAATATGAACACATATTCAAGTTTTTATTTTTTCATGGAATTCCCAGTTTTATTTCACTGTAATTATTTTTCAATTTCGTCCTGTCAGGATAAAGTGCACTAAATTTAGTTAAATGGGAAATAACCTCAAAAATTCATTAATTCGTGATTTACTTGTCCTTACATACATAACTCTCTCCGTTCTCTTTGACGTTAATCTATATATATAAAACAGTTCCGTAACTGACTCATTCATTCATTCATTCACTGACTGACTGACATACAACGCACAGACCAAACCGCTGGACCTAAAGGGCTGAAATTTTGCATGGCGATTCTTCTAATAGTGTAGAGGTGCACTAAGAAAGATTTTTCAAAAATTCTTCTTAGAATTTTTTAAATTAAATTTTTAAGCTGTTTTTTTAACTTTTTTTACGTTTGCATTTAAAATAATACATTGAGGGTTATAAAATTTATATCACGAGAAAGATCATAAAAATTCCTTCAAAATGAAATTTTTTTCGAATTTTTATCTCCATTTCCTGATTTTTGGTGAATTTTTAAAGATTAATGTTTAGAATTTAATTTATTAAATGCTGATCACGTGATTTCTTTTTCTGGTACTTTAAATAAATTTATCGTCACGTGCATAACAACCAAATAGACAAAAAAAAACTTTTTTTTCTCTCTAATGCAGCAGACGATTAGATATTATTAAAAAAATAAATATCCCTTACGATTTTTTTATAACATATATTTTTTACATCAATTGTATACATTGATCGTCGCATTTATTATAAATATATATAATTTTTTTTGGCATTAATTGCATACATTGACCGTTGTATTTAATTTGAATGTACTCTGTAGCGAAGCGCGGGTTTTCAGCTAGTATATATATATAAAACAGTTCCGTAACTGGCTGACTGACTGACTCACTGACATGCAACGCAGAGACCAAACCGCTGGACCTAAAGAGCTGAAATTTTGCATGGCGATTCTTCTGTAGGGGTGCAATAAGAAAGATTTTTGAAAAATTCTTCTTAGATTTTTTTAGATTAAATTTTTAAGCCGTTTTTGTAACTTTTTTAAAGTTTGCATTTAAAATAATAACTTGAGGGTTATGAAATTTATATCACAAGAAAAAATCATAAAATTTCCTTTAAAATGAAATCTTTTTCGAATCTTTACCTCCATTTTCTGATTTTTGGTGAATTTTTAAAGATTAATTTTTAGAATTTAATTTATTAAATACTGATCACGTGATTTCTTTTTCTGGTACTTTAAATTAATTTATCGTCACCTGCATAACAACTAAATAGACAAAAAAATATTTTTTCCCTCGCTAATCCGGCAGACGATTGGACATTATCCAAAAAAATATTAAAATACAATAAAAAATATTATATTCCTCAAACTGTACTATATTAACTGAACTATATTCTTTAGTATGTCCTATTACATTCAATTTGAATATTTTCTTCTACATTATTTTGTCTATAAAAAATATCCCTTACGATTTTTTTATAAATATATTATTTTTCTTTTACAACAATTGTATACATTGATCGTCGTACTGATTATAAATATATATGTATATATATTTATATTTTTGGCATTAATTGCATACATTGACCGTTGTATTTAATTTGAATGTACTCCGTAGCGAAGTGCGGGTTTTCAGCTAGTACATACATATATTTGAATACATATATTGGAATGTCTTGAATTAAGACTTTTAAGAAACTTCTTGGAAAAATTATGTTAATGTTTTTGCTTGGGTTGATAATGACTGTGATCTCTCCCAGCTATTCTTTATCTTAACTCCATCCTAGTCCTTTACATTCAGTTTACTTTTAAAGAAAAAGTAATAATTACTTGCTTTTTTTGCTGTTTTAGTTGCCAACACCTCTTTGCCTTTTCTGCCTCTTTGTGCAGCATTTCTTAACAGATGGTCCAGGAAGAAACAAAAGGTTGTACAAGATGTCAGCAATTATTAAAAAAAATTGATTTCGCATTTCAAACCGACCGCAAATTTAACAATTTTAAAATATTGTGAACAAAATTTTAAAAAATTGGTTCCGAAATTTTTTATTCAAATTTTAAAAATTCTTGTATTTCTTCCGTTTTCTGATATTGCGTTCATGAAAAAATCCCTTTTCTACTTAAAAATCCCTATTATGTATTTTCTGTGACTCTGCGGCTCTGCGTCACAGAAATTTCGCAGCAGTTTTGCAGCTGGTAAACTAAACGCAAGTTCAAAACTTTTATTCATTTTTAAGTTTTCATAGGATTTTATGTTTGCTGTTAAATTTTGTTACATTAAATTTAAGTTTTTATCACAAGTAGTTTCTATAGTTTGTATATTCAGAAAATTAAACAAATGTTTGCCTCTAAACTGGTTAGTTAGGAGATGGTCCCTGGCGATTTTTTTTGACAGTCTGTTCCATATGATCATCAGGTTAAGAACATCTGGCTTACATGAAACCCTACGCATTTTCCTTACCTTCATGCTAGTGCTGCTGTGTTTCACAAAATTTTTCGGTTGTATAAATTAGAAAAAGGAATTTTTCTGAAACTTTTAGAGAAGTTTAATTTTGAAATACGCCTTCATTCAGGTTTGTTTTAGCGCTATTTTATTTACTTGTTCAATAGCAAATATTCCTTTGAACAAGGGAATAACACCTCATAAAAGTGTTCGGACATTATATATATATATATGTGTGTGTGTGTGTGTATATACGTATATATATATATATATATATATATATATATATATATATATATATATATATATATATATATATATATATATATATATATATATATATATATATATATATATATATATATATATATATATATGTCGGACGTAGGTGCTTCACGCCCGATCTATTTAACACAATATTCTAAACATCCCGAGAATCATCTTTCATTTGGCAGCCAACGACGGTCCGGTATACAGTGACGACAACTCCATTATCATTTACTAACATATTTATTAAATCTCTTAACGACTCTCAGCTCCATAACTAAAAGATATGGCTTCCCAATCCCCATTAAAATCTGCGCGCCTTGGGCACACGTCCTTTCCATTCCTTAGTTATCTATGGCTCTGAGATTTCTTTGTTTCAACCTTAAAAACCAACGCTTAGTGACGCTCATTACTTATGCGTGATGTCATGTCGGATGATCTTTTTGCTAAACTAAGCATTTTCTTAGCGCCAACTCTTCAAGGCTAATCCGTCTACTTAAAATTCTCCCATGTGGTTCTGCGGAATTGAATCAAGTCGAACCCATTAATCCTATTTTCACTGCAATGCCTTATGTCGCTTATTTGAACTCCCTGACTTTTAAATTGTTAATCCTATATTTTAATAACTAAAATCCCGTTTTAAGGTCGCGCGATCGCCCTCCCCCCATATTTTTAATCTCTCTCTCACACACACACACACACACACACACACACATATATATATATATATCTATATATATATATATATATATATATATATATATATATATATATATATATATATATATATATATATATATATATATATATATATAATATATATATATATATATATATATATATATATACATATATATATTCATTTAATTGGAACTGATTTATGAAAAGCCTGTGTATCCCATTACTTTTGTGGATATTTGCTTTTAATCTAAGGAGTATCATTACAGTTTATATTACACTAGCGGCCCTTCCCGACTTTGTGCAGGTTGAACAATTATCTATCTTAAGTAGATATTAGCTAGATTTAATTTATTTTAAAACCTGATGGTATACCACATTTTTTGTTTCGTTTTTCTGAGGTTTTAAAATAAACTGATTCTCCGCATTTCCTGACCTAGAGAGACCAACATATAATTGTCCATGAGTAAAGCAATCTTTCCGTAAGTCAAGTCCAATATATTTGTATGTTTGACCTTGGGATTTGTTGATGGTGATGGCAAAAGAAATTTTTATTGGAAACTGTAACGTCAGGCACTGAATTGTTTCAAGCGGCCACCCGCATGTCAATTTTGATACGATTCGGCCCCATAGCCTATCCCCTACAGAGTCCACACACAAAAAAACACGAAAAAAGCACCATAAATGGCACAAAAAAATTAATAACTTATTTTTTAATTAAAAATTAAAAAATCCGGCTAAGTCAGGCACTGAATCGTGTCACCCGCGTGCCGATTTTGGTACGACTCGGCCCCTTAGTCTCGCTATCAGCGAGGTCAGCCACGGAAGCTGTCGAAATAAGCAACTTTTATGGGCAAAATCATTAAAACATTAATTAAAAATACTCCGGGGCCCGATTTTCAAAAAATAATATGCCTATGTTTTAATCTGAACTATCAACTATATCTATACAAAATTTCAGCTCAATTGAAGCAATATTTTTTCACTTATAAAGGAACAAACATAGTCCTATTCGAAATAATCAATAAATTTCACAGTTTCAATGAAACACCATAATTTTTTAATAAAGTTCAATAATTCAAGTTGGATTTACGCAAATTGTGCATAAAATTGTACATAAATTCAAAAACATAAAGTTAAATAAAGTTCTGTAACATTACACCAATAAATTTCCAGTTGATAGCCAATAAATTGTAAATCTTTTTTTACCTTAAATGTCCAATAAAAAGCGTAGTTCCAAATGAAATTTTCTTCAATAAACCCTTAAACGAAGCCAATTTCAAAAATCCTTTTTGTATTTATCAATACCTCTTCCACTTGGATCTTTAAAATATTAAATGTTTTACTGATAATAAATGAAAATGTAGTTTCATGTGTTGCTATGGTTACTTGATTATGGTTGAAAAAGGAAAAGTTGTAAAGGTGAAGCATCAGCTCAACATTTAGCCCCACATAACTTTCTTTGTACTGATCAGATATACATAATATATAGCCTATGTCCATCTGGAATAATGTACCTTTCAAACAGTGAAAGATTTTTTCAAATACGTGCATTGGTTCTGGAGATTACCCTCCACGTACAAAATCGCTCTCTCTCTTTATATATAAGTATAGATATAGATATAGATTATAGAAGGTTTGGTATACCAAAATTAGAATAAGAGATGAAATAAAATTACAAAAATAAAAACAGGATTTCAAGTAAAGAAAGTATTTTTTTTAAATATTCAATTTTTTTTTAAATAATATTCTTAAAATAATATTCAAGTTAATATTACGTTAGTTAATATTTAAAGTTAATTTTTTAAAATAAAAAAGCGTACCGGAGAACGGCTAGTTTCGAACCGCTAATGTCAGAACAGAAGCCCACCGCGATAGCACCAAGATAAGGATCGTTAAAGACTTCGGCACAAAAAGCGGTAGAGGACAGTAGCGGTAACAATGGATTAAGCCCCTAACTTTATTTCTACTGATAAGATATACATAATATATAGCCTATGTCCATCTGGAATAATGTACCTTTCAAACAGTGAAAGAATTTTTCAAACAGGTGCAGTGGTTCTGGAGATTACCATCCACGTACAAAATCGCTCTCTCTTTATATATAAGTATAGATAACTACCATATTATTTTTATGAAATGTGACTAAATATCTGAACTAGTTTCAAAAGTAAGTGTGAGATGACAAAATACTTTAATTTTTAGTGTTATAATTATTTTATTGTAATGTATTTAGGAAGTACCATAAATTGTATGTCTGAAATTCTGTAGATATTAACTAATCATCAGGAATTATCTGCTATCTGTCGTGCTTTGCGCATATAACCATATTCCTCCTCTCTTACAACTGACTTCTCTACCTAAAACGTTTTGACCTTTGACATTGGGCATAGAATTCTATTATTGAAAAGCGTTTTATTTTTATGTTAAAGAAATCCAGAATGACTTTTTCGGCTATTTCCTTCTGTAATATGATTGTGATACACTTTTTCTCCGCTTTGTGTCTTAAGGATGTTTTATTTTCCTTTTCCGGTTATCTCCAACGTTGGTGTTTTTTTTTTTCAAATTTAGCTGATTTTGTTTACTTTAAATTTCCCATTCTCTGGTAAAACATCTGAAAGGGAATAATGCGAAAAATCAGATTATTCGAACTAAAAGTGCTTTTTAAAAAAAAATACATTTAAGACATTTTTTCATGATTCGCTTGGAGTGGTGTATTGTAGATCGTCACTCCCAATGTTAAGCAGCTATGGAGATATTTGTTCATCATTAGTTTTCTAATTACAGATTAGAAAATGGATAGCATTTTAAATCTTTTTTCTATATTTTAAAACACATCTTTCAGTTTAATGCGCGTGATTTATTTACACATTTAGCTGATTTTGCTTACTTTATATTTCCCATTCTCTGGTAAAACATCTGAAAGGGAATAATGAGAAAAATCCGATTATTTATTCGAAGTAAAAGTGCTTTTTTTTCATGCATTTAAGACATTATTTCTTGCTTGGGGTGGTGTATTTTAGATCATCTGTCCCACTTTTAAGGTATGGAGATATTTGCTCAACAGTAGTTTTCTAATTACAGATTAGAAAATGGATAGCATTTTAAATCTTTTTTCTATATTTCAAAACACATCTTTCAATTTAATGCGCGAGGTTTATTTTCAAATTTAGCTGATTTTGCTTACTTTAAATTTCCCATTCTCTGGTAAAACATCTGAAAGGGAATAATGAGGAAAATCAGATTATTTATTCGAAGTAAAAGTGCTTTTTTCATGCATTTAAGACATTATTTCTCACTTGGGGTGGTGTATTTTAGATCATCTGTCCCACTTTTAAGGTATGGAGATATTTGCTCATCAGTAGTTTTCCAATTACAGATTAGAAAATGGATAAAATTTTAAATCTTTTTTCTACATTTTAAAACACATCTTTCAATTTAATGCGCGAGGTTTATTTTCAAATTTAGCTGATTTTGCTTACTTTAAATTTCCCATTCTCTGGTAAAACATCTGAAAGGGAATAATGCAAAAAATCAGACTATTCGAAGTAAAAGTGCTTTTTATTAAATACATTTAGGACATTATTCCATGATTCACCTGGGGCGGTGTATTGTAGATCGTCAATCCCAATGTTAAGCTATAGAGATATTTGCTCATCAGTAGTTTTCCAATTACAGATTAGAAAACAGATAGTATTTTAATTCTTTTTTCTACATTTTAAAACACATCTTTCAATTTAATGCGCGAGGTTTTCCAAAAAATTTTACAATAATCTTATCGAAAGACAGTTTTCATTTGGTAACTGTAGACGTCAGTAATTGAATGCCGTTTAAAGATCTATGTGTGGAAAAATTTAAAGATTTAATTTTTTTTTTTTGGAGGGGGGAGGCAAGGAATATTTTTATTGAAAGAAAGTGGGTCGATTTCGAAAAAAGTTTGCACACCTCTGCCTTACAACTTTCTTCCCATTGCATCCGGCGTATTGCGCAGCGTGGACCTATTCACATAAGAAGAGAAAGCGTTAACGTATTAAAATGTATTTAACCAATGACAAACCTCCAAATGATTAGCAACGAATTTTTTAACACCTATGATTGCTTGATTTCCATCTCAGCGCCATCTTTCCTTTTACGCTTCAGCTACGGGACTCCTATGTGAACAGGTCCTTACTCGTATCGAAGTTTTAACCAATCACAGACCTTCAAACAATGAGCCTCGACATTACTAAGGTCAGTGATTGGTTATAATTATCTCGAAGCGAGGTACGCACACGATACGCAACGATACGGTTGCACCGCGAACAAGGCCTAACATAGGATTTCAAGATCTGTGGTGCCAACAGGACCTCTAAGTTTCAACTGTACGATGTGGCACGCATAGAATTCCTGTCCCTGCAAAGACTGAAATGAATTTGCATACCTCCCCCCTTACTACACGAAGAAAAGTTTGCGATCACACGTTTGCTGACGACTCTTACACAAAACTTTTAAGAGTTCCTAAAACATTCCATCACGCTTTACATGCCAAAAAAAAAAAAAACATTTTAATTAATTTTCGATTTTTCTCGACTTAATTTTCTTTGCAGTTGTTTTTTTTTCCCAACAACAAACCGCAGTTTACTCCGTTATTAAAATAAATTCACTCCTAACAGCATTCCAAATAAAATACCTCAGAGGTTTGAACCCGGTATTCGTTAATTTTTATCCAAATAGTTAAAAGTTGCAAAAGAAAATATTTTCGAAAGTACAGCGAGTAAATTCTTCTTTCTTCGAAATTTCATTAAAACTGGACTTTTCTGCCAGTGCTCTTTTTAGATTTTAACTTTTTTTTTTTATTTTTCCGTAGTACCTCTCATTATTTTCCTTTACTTTATCTAACATCGGATAAAATCATTGTCTGCGAACCTTACAAGTAACTTCATCTTTTTATGCCTTTAAATTTTCCAATAAGAAAAATGAAAGAAGTTTGCCTTTATAAAGTAATTGGTGTCCTAAGTTGAAAAATTCCCTCCGCTGAAGTGATGTGGGGAATATCGATAACATTCAATACAGTATGCCGTAACTTCCTTATTTTTTTATTGTTCTTTCCTTTCCAATTTATGGGGTAGTTATTCTTGCCTCTGTTTTATAAGAGAAATATATCATTATAGAATGGTCAAAATTTCCTTGCTTCGGAGAAAGAATTCTTCCGTTATCGACTTCACTTAAGACTGAACGCTGTATTTTGTTTTGAGGTAATTGAGGAAAAGATAAAACTACTAATGTATATAAAAAATAAGGGGTGTTAAAGTGTGCTGAATGTGAATATATACGATACTAAAGAAGTTAAAGTTAAATACCCTTCAATAAAATTGTGAAACTATTCTTTGCTTTAAAGATGAAACACATGCCCAGATTATATATATATATATATATGTGTGTGTGTGTGTGTATGTGTGTGTGTGTGAAAATATCAATACAATGTATTAAAAGGCCAGTATATTTGCTAAAAATAATATTTTATTTAAATTTCTTTGGTTAGATGATGTACAGTGATGGAAATTGAATTATGAAAACATGATTTTTTACCAAAAACATTTTTAATATTCATTAAAAATGAATGAAATTTCATACATTATATATGCTACGTATAACAAATGCTAATTGCTTCCAATATATAACGCTTCCAATTTATAATTGCTTCCAATTGCAATATATATTGCTTCCAATATATAACGCTTTTTATGTCTACTGCTCAAGTCACAGTACTTGGTTTTATGCAAATGTTTGTCACATTACTTCAGAATAGCCAATGAAATGTGATATTTCACGTTTGAAACCCACAGCAATAGTTTTTCGATTAGAAACGGCATCATTTGCATAGAGCCCGAAGCACGTCATACATGCACTCTGTGTCGTGGTTACAGAATCGTTCTTTTTAAAGAAAACCTCGATAACGAAACCACGAAGTTCATCGGACCAACTCACGGTGTCTGCTGCAACCAGAAAATCCACCCGAGCTGTTGCTACCTCCCGTACCGCCCTACCCCCATCACCCCCTTGCCAGTGACCTAACAGAAATGAGGGAGGCACCCTCATTTCTGTTTTATGTTTGTGTGTATGCATGTTTATCTCTGCATGTATGTATGGAAATCTAAATTAGGAAATCAGAGAATAAAAATTAAATGATGACATCACTTTTTCAGCCTTGCCGGCAAACAGGTTGCTGTACATGTAAAGGAAATCAGAATAACTTGAGACTTAAATTTATGATTCCTGCACTTACTAAATGCAAACTGTGGTCCAAAATCTATCGTGTTATAAGTATGAAGAGTTGATATAATTAATTGATAAAAATCAAAGGGAAATTTCACTTGTCTGTTTTCAGTTATAACTTTCATATACAGTGGAACCTCGCATAACGAGCATAATTCATTCTAGAATCTTACTCGTAATGAGAAACATTCGTTAAGCGAAACATTTTTTCCCATATAAACTAATGTAAATTACAATAATGAGTTCAATGCCAAAAAATTCTCAATTTTTTTTATCTGTCACGTTTAATATTTAAAGAAAATTACTTATACATAAACTGTTAAGGAGCAAAATCATCCATATGTAGTTTATTATTTAAGAATTTATGACACATATCTAATTTTTTTACTAGATAGTTATCTAGCGACATTTGTTTTCTCGGTGCTTAAAAATTTGGTGAAAATGAGTCACCACATTATCATTGAATAAATTTATAGCGTGCATAGCCATCGTCTTATTTGGGTGATGGTTTTCAACGTACGATGCAACATATTCCCATGTTTTCATCGTTTCTTTTATTGCGCCAGAAGATTTTTGCTTTGCTGTTTCTTCGTCCTTCTCCAATGATAAACTCTCCTCTTCAACTTCTTGCTGTGAAAGACTCTGCAATTCTATAAGCTGTTCGGTGGACAGCTCTTGGTTGTGCTCTTCCACAATGTTGATGATCCGTTGATGATCCTGGCGTGTTCTTAATTGAGGTCTGGGAAAATAACTTTCCCTTTCTCAGAAATTATGTTTTCGTTGATAGTATCACCTTGTAATTTGTTTTTCGTTTATCCATATGTGATGTAACCTTTCAATATCGTCAAGAATACGACACAATGTCAACAATGTCTAAACGCAAGTTTGGAAAATATGTAATCATAAACGGCACTAACATGCTAACGCAACGAATCCCAAACACAGACTGATGTCAGAGTGACGTTGCAAAATACTCGTTATGAAAAATACTCGTTATGAGAGGTACTCGTTAAGCGAGGTTCCACTGTACTTCTGTTATATAGGAAAAGTCTGGGATCTCTGTCTTACTATGCAATTTGTTTTATAATTAACTTCTTTCGAACGAGTGCCGCAATACATGTGATATAACACTTTTTCTTCATAGATGGAATGCGGCGTATATTGTCCCATAAAATAATTTTATATTTTTATCACTGTTGTTGATATTTTAAGTTAAAGAATAAGAAACCTAAGTCGTTTTGTATTAAAGATTATATTTTTTACTTTACGTCTAAAATTTTTGTCCTAAGTTCATTTACCAATTCGCTTCAAATAAAAAAGAAAAGCCTCGACTCACCGGTAGCCAAGTTCAAAAGACATCTCGTTCACAGAGTGTTAAACTCCAATTCTTCAACTTTTTTTCGTTGTTTAAATGAACAAATGACTAATTTTTTCAGTTTTATTATTCAATTGTATAACGTGTGTGCGTACATTCATTTTATTTGGTTTGTGTGTAACATTCGTTACTTTTAAACTCATACTGACATACGCAAATAAATTTACTTGAACCTCTCAGGGTTCGCTCTTGGTTATGCCTTGTAAGAAGCACATATCAGGGGCAAAATCTAGATCCAATGCTACCTGTTCGCTGAAGATAAATATTTTTGCTTAATTCTCGAAGGGTCCATTGGAGAAAACCCCACTGCAGTTGTTTTTCTAAATATTTTAATTTTATTAGATTAGTTTTATTGAAGTTAATATCTAATTAACAACGTTAATTTCTGTTTAAGTGAACAATAATGCTTTTCTTCGATAGATACTCAACTATAATTACTTAAAACATCTATATAACCCTGGTTTAATCGTCGTTTATTTTTACAGAAATACGATAACATTACATTTCCGTTATTTAACGGAATTATTTTTTTTTTCAATTTATATCAATCGATCAAATTATCTCAAAAGTTACGCATGTAATGTATTGTTTTAAATCGTGCCAAGTTTGAACTAGTTTCTGTAACACAATGGAAATTATTTTTAATTAGTCGGATAAAAAAAATGAAAATTATCTAAAGCAACAGAATTTTAACGATTTAAGATGCTTCTAGAAAAAGCTCTTTTTTCTTCAACCCTAAAATTCCAAACATCATTACCGGAATTTCCGCAAAGGATGGAAAACTGACTAAATAAAACTTAGGAAAATATTTCCTTTTCCGATTAATGAAGTTCCTTTTTTTTTCGATATCCAAAACAAATTTGTTTCAAACTTGAGGACGATAATATTGACACTTCTTTGAAGTAAAAATTATATTTTATATCTCAGAAAGAAAGATGAAAAAATTAGGTTTATTTAATGCAATATACGCTGTAGAAAGGAAGTCCACTGTCTGAACTGTGACGTAAAGCAAATAAAAAATTTTGGCGCTGTGCATTTAATTCAGACAGAAATATTCCATGATGACAGCAATGTACGATAGAACACTAGAAAAAAAATCACTCTTTCTCTTTTTCTCAATTAGTTTCATAATTTCTGATATTTAGCAGGTCTTTAAAAAAATAAGGGGAATTTTCAAGAGTATGTATTAGTAGTGGTACACAAATTACGGTAAATGTTATTGTTTTAACAAGAGTAAAACTCAGTAGTTGACATCTGCTTTTGTTCTGTAAAAAGCATTAATGACTTTTCTGTATATACAGTGAAACTTCTGTAGCCGTCTACGCTTATCTGACGACTATCCCTCTTAACAGCTACATTTTGTTCAGAACCAATTGAAGACTCCATAGAGCCAATGTTACGGATGGAACTTCTTTTTTCTCGGATACTCCTCAAAACGGCCACATTTTTCGGAACTATTAATGGCTGCTATAGAGAAGTTTCGCTGTATATACAGGGTCATCGAAAAAGGTTGGACACATTTCGAAAGCTCATAATTCTAAAATAAATTGAGCAAACGCAATAATATTCTTTTCAAACAACTTGGCAAGTGTCCAATGTTTCTAAATGTAGATAGTACGAAACCTAGACGTTGAACGCTCCGCAGAAGCGATGCGAGGGGGATGAGGTCTTCGTTCGGCTTTCCGTCAATGCAATAGCGACCATTCATGAGAAAGCTCAAGCGGTAGTTGTTTGCGATAAACAAGACGGTAATTTCGCTGAACTGTTTTAACAGATTTTACTTCACTAACCACAACACATATTGAGCTTTCTCCTGACCGGTCGCCATTGCACAGACGGAAAGCCGAACTAAGACCTCTTCCACCTCGCATCGCTTCTGCGCAACGTTCAACGTCACGGTTGCGTACCAGTTACATTTAGAAATCTTGGACACTTGCCAAGTTGTTTGAAAAGAATATTATTGCGTTTGGTCAATTTATTTTAGAATTATGTGCTTTCGAAATGTGACCAAGCTTTTTCTATGACCCTGTATTGTGTCCTTCAGTATTGTGACATTCGGAAATGTAATAGTAATTTGTGGAGTGTGAGTGTGTTTTATTTGACGTAGCATGACGTTGTGGCAAAATTTAAATGTAACTTTTAGGTGCTTGACTATGCTCTGTTGTACTAAGCTGTATTATATAACAAACATTTGTAATTCCTTTGCAAGCGAATAATCCTTGAAACGTCTGTATGTCGTCACTGCGGTGTAACAAAGCAGAAACTTTAATAAACCAACCAAACATAATGATGGTCACGATGTGACTCAAATACAGGTTGGTTTCGTCAAGTGTTAGGTTTTCAACGTTCTGAAAATCAGTGTAACACCCAATTTAGCAGATATTCTGTCTTATACAACCATCTAGAATCGGGAAACGGGTGGCACGCCGACAGTATTTTAGTGGCCCGCCAAAACATTTCGATCAGGAATTGATCCTTCATCATCATGCTATAAAAAGCAAATCAAGCAATCCTCTCAAAGGCTGAAGCTTGTTTGCAAAATAATACTTTTTTTCTCTAACTATGCAACTTATTTCACAGATGTGTAGCCCGCGGAACATAACGTATTTATTGGTGTGGTCCTCGAACGTGAAAGGTTGAAGACCCCTAATTTGTATTATAATTTATATTATTTTGAATCACTGTCCTTGGAAGTTTAAAATACTCTCTCTTTTAAGTAGGAACAATGATTTGAATGCATTCTATCTCTTTTGAAATACTTCTAATTTCTCTAACAGAATTTCTGTTTCTTTCATTTGTTCATCAGCTATGTCGTTCTAAAGATCTGACAGGGGAAACAAATGTACCTGACATATGTGTTTTTTATGATTATTCATACTGTATACGAATCCTTTATATACATTGGCATAAAGAAAGAGACTTTCGACGTGTTTTAGAGCCTTTAAAAGTAAAAAAAAAAAAATTATGGTTGGAGATCGATATAAAATAATTTATCTCTTGGTCAAATCCATGGCATTTCGCTATACAATCAGTTATCTGCATAACATCACAGCCAATTATCGACGAACACAATTCGAATGTGACATCAAATCGCTATAAACTATTATCACCCAATATCATGGATTGGTGTGTAATATTAGTATTGATTAAATACCGATTACATTTAGTGGAGATATGGAACAGCTAATATTTTGCGTCTAGAGGTAGGTATCTAAATTGATGTATTAATGTAGTATTTACTCTATTAAAGAGTCGAATGTTGGGTACGTACAGAAATATTTACAACCGGGCAATTGTGTATTAAATTCAAATTCAGTTCATGGATTGATTCGTAAACATACAGCTGTTTCTCTCTACACACAAATGTTATTATTTATTGGTGAAAAAAGTTTCAGACGGGCTCAAAAACGTGTGTTTTTAATTCAATGCTTTAATAATTGTGTATCGTTATTTATATAAATTCAAAAGTATTTATTTAATTAGCTCGAACATGTTGATCAAAAGGTATCTTTAACTAAGGGACCTCTTGTGTGAGCTCATTTCCTTAATTTTACAGGCGTTTTTTTCCTGTTTTTTGTTTTGTTTTGTCTTGTTTTCTTAGGCTCATGGCTAAGAAGAAAATTTCTGTGCGCCCACATTATAATACTTTATATCCGAGCTAATTGTTAAATACGAGGATAAAATGGTTCACTTAGAAAAAACAGTGAAACGTCTCTATGACAGCCAGTAATGGTTCAGAAAAAACTGGCTGTTTTAAGGGTGGACGTTGAAAATAGGTATCCTCCATAACATTGGAGTGAATGGAGTCTTTAATTGGTTCTGAACAAAATATGGCCGTTTAGAGAAGGTGGCCATCGAAGAAAGGTATCCAGCTAGAAAAGTTTCACTGCATGTGGTTTTAGGGTTCACAATATATTATTCTACAATATATTATTGACTCTATAGAGTCTTTCATCAGTTCTGGACAAAATATACCCGTTTAGAGTGGTAGCCAGGGAATAATGGTGGCCAGGGAGAAATGTTTCCCTATATGTGGTTTTAGGGTTCACAATATATTTTTCTACAATATATTATTGACTCTATAGAGTCTTTAATCAGTTCTGGACAAATATGGCCGTTTAGAGTGGTAGCCACAGAATAAGGGTGGACAGCTAGAAAAGTTTCACTGTATGTGGTTTTAGGGTTCACAATGTATTATTCTACAATACATTATTGACTTTATGGAGTCTTTAATCCGTTCTGAATAAAATATGGCTGTTTAGAGAGGTAGCCGACGAATAAGGGTGGTCGGCTATAGAAGTTTCACTGTATATTTTAATTTAATACCCACAAAGTAAAAACCTTGTTATTGGGTCCCGAGGTAGCCTAGTGGTAGCACATTGTGCTTTGAACTGGAGATGCTCAGTTCGAATCCCAACGACCCCATGAAATACACTCATGTCTAGTCCGGATATGGGCACGTTAAAACTGTAGACTGGAAAGCCCATCTGTGATATCAGAGAGGATTGGAGAAGGTACAAGCCCACTAGATGTCTCCCCTGGGGATGCTCAATCTAAATTGTCGTGACAGCCTATTCACCGGCAGGTATTCAATCCCGGAAAGCCTCAGTTGTTATGTCAGGCCCTGTCTGGTGCACTGGAAATTGGAAAAATATATTATTCAGGTATATTATAGCTAACTAGGAAAAGCTATGGCTATGAACTATGATGTTATTACACTTGTTGTAAATCTGCATATTTTCTTGTATTGAATTCACTATTAAGAGGAATTTTTTTTTAAAATCTTGAGCATCCATATTATAATTCTCTATATGCAGGGTAATTGTTATGTTCGGAGATGTATTGATTTACTGGAAAAACCTCTGGCTTTCCGGTTAGTGTTAACAGGACAAAATTCCGGTATATTATGGTTAACTCGTAAAATGTAAATTGAGAACGGTTATCCAAAATAGGAACAGACGTTTCGTTTCTAACCGTGTATTCGTGGCATAACAGAATATTTTCTTGAAATTTATTAGATTCGGTGATACAGAGGTTAATGGATGAAACCTGGGTTTCTTATAAATAGATACTATAATACGTTGAAGATTTATTTTATGAAAAAAAAAATTCAGGTAGTCTCTTCTAACGAAACTTCCGCGGGTTATTAACGTAGGATTACTTATCGTTGCTTACCTCTTTTGTATGTATATATGTATGTGTTATATATATATATATATATACACTGCTGGCCACTGTAAATGCAACACCCTGAAGGAAACATGCAAATAACATGAAATTTACAACATGCAGTAGCGGAGGTGAGATATGCAAATGATTAGAATTTCAGCGCAGACGCACATCACGCGCGCCTGTGGCGCCACTTCAAAGCGCTATTTTAAGGCTTGGAGATTTCGACAATTTCAAGTTCGGCAATTGTGTTTTTCTTGTGGTTTTTTCAAAAAAACTATCAATTATGCCTCGTCGAAAACAGCGATCATCTTTTGATCAAGTATCCGAGTTCGACAGAGGAAGGATAGTGGCCTACCGAGATTGTGGATTATCTTTCAGGGAAATCGGTAGTCGTGTTGGACGAAACCAAACAACTGTAATGCGGATATGTGATCGTTGGATGCAGGAGGGTACGACGGACCGGCGTGTTCGATCGCATCCACCTCAGCGCACCACTTCACGTGATGACAGGCAAATTGTGCGCATGGCAGTGACGGATCGCTCAGTCACATCACGAACCATAGCACAGCACATGCAGTCAGTATCGCATCATCCAGTGTCTGCGCGTACCATTCGACGCCGTTTACAGCAGAGTGGTCTGTCCGCAAGACGTCCATTGCTTTGTCTACCCTTGACGCAGAACCACAGACGTCTCCGCCGCCAATGGTGCGATGACAGAAGGATGTGGACGGCAGAATGGAATGAAATTGTCTTTACTGACAAGTCACGCTTCTGTCTGCAACACCACGATAGTCGCATTCGAGTCTGGAGACACCGTGAAGAGAGGATGCTCAACAGCTGCGTTATGCACCGCCACACTGGTCCTGCACCGGATATTATGGTATGGGGCGGTATTGGATATCCCTCTCGCACACCTCTAGTACGCATTGCCGGTACTTTAAACAGCCAGCGCTACATCTCCGAGGTGTTGGAGCCAGTTGTCCTTCCTTACCTTCAGAGCTGGCCCACAGCCATATTTCAACAGGATAATGCGCGACCACACGTGGCACGCATTGTCCAACGGTTCTTCGTCAATCGCCAGATTGAATTGCTTCCCTGGCCGCCTCGCTTTCCGGATCTTTCGCCGATAGAAAACATGTGGTCCATGGTTGCTCTACGATTGACCCAGATTCCATCTCCAGCTGCCACAGCAGATCAACTTTGGCAACGTGTGGAAGCTGCTTGGTCTGCTGTACCCCAAGAACTCATCCAAAGTCTCTTTGAATCAATGCCGAGGCGTGTGGCAGCGGTGATCTCCAACAATGGCGGCTACTCTGGCTACTGATTTTGGCAGGAACCACACTTCACAGAAGTCTATAAATTTAATCATTTGATACTTGGTCAACATGCTATCTACAAAATAAATTTTGTTGTGATATCTCTTGTCTTTCTTGGTGTTGCAATTTGGGTGGCCAGCAGTGTATATATATATATATATATATATATATATATATATATATATATATATATATATATATATATATATATATATATATATATATATGTATGTATGTATGTATGTATGTATGTATATATACATATATGTATGTCAAAATTTTGGCGCATTTTGGTACTTTTCTGTTTAACTGTTTACTGCTTGTCCAAGCGATACAGACTGGGTTTGGTTCGCTGCAAAAATTATAACTCGCGAGGTACAGACAGGCGGTTTAGCGTCTGAAATTTTGCTTTCGGGAGGACCGTTATGGAGGAATGTAATCCTACGTTAAAAATATGAAAAACTGTTTTCAAAAATAAAAATTCAAGTATTATATTCCAACATACAAAGCCGCTTTTCTTTCGTGTGTCCCACTTAGCATTCATATAAGAATCATTCATTTAACGAACATAAAAAGAGAAACAAGCAATGTCTTTCTTAATGCATATATGAAGCATGTCTATTCCCGGAAATTGGATTCCCTAAAAGCATTTCCTTTCGTTCCTCCATCTTTTTCCCTTCTCCGTCTGCCAGTTATCCTAGTACAAGTACTTGTATCGTAAACAAAGGACGAAGATGCGCGCACTCAATTCCCCGGCAGTTACATATATAATCCCTCGTCATTACGAACATGCTCCCGCTCTTCCTGGTAGAACACTCTAACGTTGAGTGCGCAACGTAATGTCCGCGATTTCGGTCATGCGTGCTTTTTGGGAACGGCATAGAAAAGAGTGTATTAAGATAAATCTGGAGACATGATTCTGCTTTATTCCAGGAGAGTAGGTCTGATGTTTCGCCTGCCACCTCTTTAGCCGTAATTTTCCAACTGTAGAAGAGATAGGGGGGAGTTGCATGACATTTTTAAAAGCCCAGGCTCGGCAAAAATTCCGGGAGCGATACGCTTTAATTAAAATGCGCCGTTCATGGGTAAGTGAATCTTTAGAGATTACTAGTTGGTATCCATCAAAATATGACAGCCTGATAGTAAATAAATGTACTAAGATACATAAATTATATTCAACACATTAATGTGGAAAATCATAATATTAAGAATAGAGAAATATAGTTTAAAAAATTACTGTTGAACCCGATAAAAAGAAATAGGGTTATTCAACAGCACAAAATAAATAATTTCCGCCAGGTTTAATTCTATATCTCACAAACATACTTAAAAATGAAAATGGCAGAGAGAGAGCTAGAGAGATTCTTCGGAATGAACAAATTAACGTGTTTGTGTGGCTTCATATTAAGTAAGTATTTAAAGCCAGATTGAAACATGTCACTGAGCATGCGCAGAAAGAATTTTTTTTTTTTAGTATTAGAATTATTTTTCATACTCTAAAATAAATCCCTTAAGTAATGAGGTCTTAATATATCCTATTTAATAAAAATTTGTTAGTACCCGTCAAACCATGACAGCTGTATAGTTAATAAATATACTAATACACAAATTATACTCAACACATCATTGCCAAATGTTGAAAATCATAATATTAAGAATAGAGAAGTACGCTTTAAAAAATTACTATTGAACTCAAATGAAAAGAAATATGGTTACTCAAAAGCACGAAACAAACAATTTAAGCCAGGATTAATTCCATATCTCACAAACATACTTAAAAATAAAAATGGCAGAGAGAGAGCTAGAGAGATTCCTCGGAATGAACAAATTAATGTGTTTATGTGGCCTCGTTCTTAGTTAGTATCTAAAGCCAAATTTAAACATGTCACTGAGCATGCGCAGAGAGAAATTTTTTTAATTGTAAATTATCGCTAATTAATAGAAATTACGGTTACAAAAATAAAATTTGACACATCTACAGATTACAATCTTTCGTTTAAGACTGAAATGAAGTAAATTGATGCAGTTGTTTTCTCTCTCGGACTGCCCAAAGAATCAGCTTAACAACTTAATGCCATTTCCCCCCTGGTGGTGAGTTTCTGAACCTTTTTTTTTTTTTGTCGGAAAAGAAATTGCTATGATCTCCTTTAAACTATTACAAAGTTTGATAACATTTGGCCCAGTAGTTTTCCTTTTATGACCATTTCAAAGTGGAACTTTAATTATAACCACTCTGTACTTAGAGCGCAAATACTCTATTATAATATGACGTTTGAGAACTATAGTTCTTTTCAATTAAACAAAATTTTAATGTTATGAACTTACAGAACTGTAACTGTGGTAAAATTCTATACATTAACATGAATAAGTATTTAAGTATTAAAAAGTGTTTATATTGGTAATTTATTTATGTAGGGAAAAAATAATAGGGTAACATTTCAAAGTTGCACGTTATGTACCCGAATGAAGTACTTAGAACGCAAATACTCTATTATAATATGAACGTTTGAGAACTATAGTTCTTTTCAATTAAACAAAATTTGAACGAACTGTAACTGTGGTAAAATTATATACATTAACATGCATAAGTACTTAAGTATTAAAAGGTGTTTATATTGGTAATTTATTTATGTAGGGAAAAAATAATAGGGAAACATTTCGAAGTTGCACGTTATGTACCCGAATGAAGTACTTAGAACGCAAATTATTATAATACGAACGTTTGAGAACTATAGTTCTTTTCAATTAAACAAAATTTTAATGTTATGAGCATACAGAACTGTAACTGTGGTAAAATTCTATACATTAGCATGCATAAGTATTTAAGTATTAAAAGGTATTTATGTTGGCAATTTATACTCTAAAAAAATAGGGAGGTAGAGAAAAAAAATAGGGAGATATTTCGAAGTTGCACGTTATGTACCCGAATGAAGTACTGAGAACGCAAATACTCTATTATAATATGAACGTTTGAGAACTATAGTTCTTTCCAATTAAACAAGATTTTAATGTTATGAACATATGGGACTGTAACTGTGGTAAAATTCTATACATTAACATTCATAAGTATTTAATTATTAAAAGGTGTTTATATTGGCAATTTATTTATGTAGTTAAAAAATAATACTGTAAGACATTTCATATTAAATGACGTAGAATGAATTCCCTCTTACCTGTTATTATTTTATAAAAGTTTCGCTCTTTGCATATTTTTATCTTAGTCAAAATTAATGTTTAAAGATTTAATGCATGAAAGTTTGTTTCTTTTAAAAGTAATTACAGAATGATTTTTAAATACGGTTAAACTCATAAGAAATATATAACATAAACCATTCAAAAATAAAATATTTAACTGATATCTTTACAGTTTATTAAAGTTATAGTCACTGCTTTGTTCCCCACACATCTGTAATACTGACACTTTATGTTTGATTATAAATTCCCAGTTTAAAACATAGTAATTTTAAAAGAAACCTTATTTTTAAATCGATATTTTTTACTAATTTTAACTTTAATGTCCTATCAAAACATCAAACAACTTAAATCAAAAACACCATGAAACACTATAATGCCTTAAAGGGCTTTTCCATTTGTAATTTAGATTCTTGAATTTTGTCTGTAATTGCTGTTTATAACTGTTATAACCAACAGCTTGAAATTTAACTACATTCTTAAATATCTTGAAATAAAAATTACAAGCGCTCAAGTAATTTTCAAAAAAAGTATGAAACCTTAATAATTACATCTTATTTAGAGACACTAACTTCTTTTTACAGACTATTATATTTGGTCCTTTATTTACACGGACTTCAGAAACATCAATTAATACATTGATCAACCACGTGACACAAAATTTGTTTGCAAATAATGTATTACGATGGTACATAGCACAATAAGTAACCGGTGACACATAATTATACAAACTGGTTACTTTGGTCTGTGGTTCCCAATTTATATTAATCGCAGAAAACTTTTTTTCTTGACAAAAATATGTTTGAGAAATTTTTGAGGAATATTTTTTAAAAATATTTTCAAGTAAATATTTTTGAGAAATATTTTCGAAATTTTCAATATTGAAAATATATCCACCAGATACGCATTCTGACTCAGCGCCAGACCATTTGTAAAACTACCTGTTGCTAAAATAGGGGTGACCCTCAATGGTATATTTATGATAACTGAAACTTTTATAAAATTCTACTCTAATATTTATTCGAAAAAAAGGGGGCCATTTTGAAGGGTGTGGGGGAAAGGGGGTTAAATAACATTGGCTCTATGGAGTCTATTTAATCGGTTCTGAACAAAATATGGCCGGATAGTGAAGTATATATATATATATATATATATATATATATATATATATATATATATATATATATATATATATATATATATATATATATATATATATATGTATGTATTATATGTATATATATATATATATATATATATGTATGTATTATATATATATATATACTAGCTTTATATACCCGGCGTTGCACGGGTGAACCCTTAATAAAGCTTACTTGTATGATATGTATATTTGTATTTTATGGCAATCTATACCCCTCTCCACTGGTCATCATCCCATCAGCATATTATAATAACCCCCCCCCCCCTCCCCATTCTAATGTCAGCATTAAAATGTTTCTTTCAATTTTGATAACCCACTGGATCCCGGCCCTTCGAGGAGTTTGAGTGCTTCCCCGTAAACCCTTGTGAAAATCGCCGGTTTCATAAACAAAGAATTACCTGACGTTGCCCAGGATAATAAAAATGAATGGAGTTAACCTGAGCTCTAGATGTATACGTACTAACAACCGAAATATATACAATTCACACACACACACACTTTTCCACACTTCATTTAATTAAGATTGATCTCTCTCTTTTCTCCTGCCACCAATTTGGTGTTCAAAATGGTGATATATAGGAAATATAAATTATTCGATTGTTTCTCGCAATTTTTTCAAAATCTAAAGCGAATGTCGAAAAATCGTGACATTGATCGTGTTTGTTACATTTAATCGTGTTTCTTACATTTTAAATCAAGAATCTTATGGATATCTGTTTCCTTCTTTGAGATATGACGGAATATGTAAAAAACACGTAAAAACACGTTTAGCCCCCTTAACCCCGTGGGGGCCAAATTTTGAAAAATCCTTAAATTGGTTTTTAGGTATTCATATTCCTTAGATTTTAAAGCAAGAATCTTATGGATATCTGTTTCTTTCTTTGAGATATGAGGTAATATGTAAAAAATACGTTTTGCCCCCTCCCCCCCATGGGGGGCCGAATTTTGAAAATCCTGAAATTGGTTTTAATGTATTCGTGTTCCTTACATTTTAAAGCAAGAATCTTATGGATATCTGTTTCTTTCTTTGAGATATGAAGGAATACGTGAAAAACACGTTAAGCCCCCCTCCCCGTCCCCTGGGGCCAAATTTTAAAAAATCCTGAAATTGGATTTAAGGTATTCGTGTTCCTTACATTTTAAAGTAAGAATCTTATGGACATCAATTTCCTTCTTTAAGATACGAAAGAATATGTAAAAAACACGTTTTGCCCCCCTCCCCCCCCTTGGGGGGCGATTTTTGAAAATTCGCTTCTTAAATGACGCCTTCAGCCCAAAAGTAATAAGCTCTTAAAATTTGATATCTGTATCTCCAATAGTTTTTGCTGGGTGTTGATTCCTTTATATATATAGATAAAACACGTAAGAACACGTTTAGCCCCCCTCTCCCCCTTGGGAGACGAATTTTGAAAAATCCTGAAATTGGTTTTTAGGTATTCATGTTTCTTACATTTTAAATCAAGAATCTTATGGATATCGATTTTCTTCTTTGAGATATAAAGGCATATGTAAAAAACATGTTTTGCCCCCCTCCCCCCCTTGGGGGGCGAATTTTGAAAAATCCTGAAATTGGTTTTTAGGTATTTATGTTCCTTACATTTTAAAGCAAGAATCTTATGGATATCTGTGTTCTTCTTCGAGATATGAAGGAAAATGTGATAAAACACGTAAAAACACGTTTTTCCCCCCTCCCCCCCTTGGGGGCCTAATTTTGAAAAATCCTGAAATTGGTTTTTAGGTATTCATGTTACTTACATTTTAAAGCAAGAATGTTATGGATATCAATATCCTTCTTTGAGATATGAAGGAATGTGCAAAAAACACGTTTTGCCCCCCTCCCCCCCTTGGGGGGGCGAATTTTGAAAAATCGCTTCTTAAATGACGCCTTCAGCACAAAAGTAATAAGCTCCTAAAATTTGATATCTGTATCTCCAATAGTTTTTGCTGGGCGTTGATACGTGTATGTATATATAAGTCAGGACTTCTTCCTTTATAGATATAGATATATATATATATATATATGTGTATATATATATATATATATGTATATATATATATATATGTATATATATATATATAGTCCCAAAGGCTATGGGCGATGAAGATGCGGCTCCTGTTTTGACTCGCACAAGGGTCGGAGTCCGACTTGGCCAAAGGACCAGTCCCGTAATGTTGAACCGAATCAAGTGACGAGACTAGAACGCTTGACCCCGCACCTCCAGAGATAATTTTAAGGATTTGGAGGTCATTGCAGCCATGACATATTTTACGCGCACCAGCCGCTATTAGTATACACAGCAGATAAATTTGTCAGCGACAAGAATCGAACCAGTGACTTTCAGACCACTAGTCCGCTGCGCCATATATATATATATATATATATATATATACATTCTATAAAAATATCGTCCAATTGTAATGAAATTTCCTATGCAAAGATGTTTCGACCGAACATGCAAATAATTTAAATTTGGTGTCCAACGAATGCACAGCGGGAGCTCGAACGCATCAGAACGGCGATAGAGCAGGTGTATGAAAGGAGCGATTGTCGATCTGATGTTCAAAATTTCTGTTGCATTTCGACTGGAGATATCCTACGTCTACTATATCGTAACAATGTCTACACGAAGGATTCGTACTCACTACGAGCATACTTCAGAGTTTGAAAGATGTCGTGCCATCGGATTGAAAGAAGCTGGTTGGGCAAATCAAAGAATCACTGGACATCTGTGTCAAAACGATGCGGCGATTAGACGATGCTGGCGAGAGTGGGTCAACAACAGCATATTTAAAAGTCAGGACGGCAGCAGTCGACCTGCGACCACAACAGAATAGGAAGACAGACCGATTACCAAATCAGCCGTGACAGCAACGGATTCGTTTTTAATCATGCAACGTGTGACCCGCACACAAGTGCCCAACATAACCATTCACAGACGAATGAAAGAGCTGAATCTACGCTCATATCGACCATTACGCCGCTTACCCCTCACGCGTGTAGACCGTCGAGTTCTATTACAGTGGTGCTTAACTCTACCAACTTGGAAATGCGCTGACTGAGGACGTATAGTCTTTAGTGACGAGTCTCTTTTCCAACTGTGTCTCGATGATCATCGAAGACGCGTCTGGAGACGTCCAAGGGGGATCCTGCTCCACATAGCCCCATAACATGTGTCATGGTCTGGGGTGCAATTTTCTTTGATAACCAGACCCCTTTGATAGTCATTAGTGACACACTTACAACACAGCGGTAACATTCTGCAACCGTTTTGTTGCCGTTTCCCTTGCGCAACCCCAGACTTACTTTCAACAAAAAAATGCCCAGCCGCATACGACACGTGTTGCTGTGAATTGCCTTCAAGCTTGACGAACACTTCCTTGGCCACGCAGGTCGCTTGATCCCCATACAGCCCATTCGGGAAGTGATAGGAAGGCGATTTCAACTATCCCGGAATGTAGCCGATTTAACCCGACATTTGGAGACAATTTCGCAAGAAATCCTGCTGGACACCATCCTGGAACTTTATTAGTGTATGCGACGCTGAGTGACAGCTTGCATCCAGACCAGAAGTGGACCAACACCGTATTGACTTTCCTCATTTTTAACGATCAAACTCTGGAATGTATTATCCAATTGTTCTCAAATTTTAATCGTTTTTTTCTGTGCAAGTTAGCGATTATTCAAGTTACTCGTAGAATTTAATGAAACTTATACACATTATACAATACATAGGTAAGTATAAAATAGCATAAAAGAAATCTCCAGACAATTATGGTGTTATAGGAACTAGCATATGTATACAATGAACAAATCAGATGTGTCAGTTTGGTATAGGAAAAGTACCTTTAATATGGCGTATGATCCCACCGAGAAGCAATACAGCACATACAGCGAAGTGCGATGTTGTCAATTATGCGGTGTATATATATATATATATATATATATATATATATATATGTGTGTGTGTGTGTGTGTGTGTAAGTAAGTAAGATAGATGGGTAATGTAGATGACCATGTAGATGACCAACGCTTATATTCATGGTTAAACATGCTAACTCTAAAACAAAAATTCCATTCGAATGCAAGGGATAGATCTGAGGATGATCCCACAGGCAAGGAAACATTTACCTTTTCCTTATAATTATAGTATATGTTTAAAACCTTAGAGAAGTTTACACTTGTCTAAGATTTATGTTTAATGTTCTTATCTAATTAAAGTAGTAGACCTGGAAAAGAAATGCTTACAGGACATGCCTTACAAAAAATCTTCTAAGAACTGGTACTGTAAAAGTAAGCTTACGGAAGAGAAAATTAAAAATTAACGCTATCATTTTAAAGTCGGATAAAAGTAATCTACTATTTCAAGTCATATATTTTTATATAAAAATAATGAAATATTTTAATGTACTATGAATTTAAAAAATATTCAAACTGAAAGAGAGTTAGCAATTTATAGTTATTTCCCTAATTTACACGAAATTATTTCATTCCAAAGGTCCGTAGATCCCAAAAAGATGTACTCGATGAAATTCTTTTCAAATTTCATATAAATATTCATGCATTTCAGATTCATTTCTTTGAAGTCAAATACAAGCTCAAGTTTATTCTTCAATTGGATTTTTTTTTCTTCTTCATTCTTCATTTGTGCAATCTTGCTTTTCAAATGATAGTTTTCGTAAACAAAATACTTTGATGTGTTCCCCAGTCTGTACTGTATTTCAAAAGTATACATTTTTGAAAGCTGAAGCATATGTGTAGTATATTTATGAGAAGTATCTTAGTCGAAATCTATTCAAACATCTCTAAAGAATATTACAGAAACATGCTAGTAATTTCAACACGGATAAACATATACAATGTGAACGCTCAATGGTTCACCCTCAAAGTGGATTTAAATGACGGTGTTATAATCGAGTAATTTTACGTTTATTCAATTTCCATCTGAATGAACGTTTTTATGATAATAGCTGAGAAATTTTATGTCTTTCATGCGTGTAAATTAGAGGATGTAAAGAAAATTACAGAATATTTCTAGTAAGTTAAACAAGAATAACGATACACAATGCGAACTCTCAATGGTTTCCACTCAAAGATGATCCAAATGATGGTGTTATGTTCAGGAAATTATATATTTGTTCAATTTCGATCGGAATGAACGTTTTTATGATAATAGCTGAGAAATGTTTCACCTTTTGTGGAAAAGGGAGGATGTAATATGTGAGGATGTAAAAAATATTAAAGAATATTGTTAGTAATATAAACGCGGATACACATATACAATGTGAACGCTAAATGCTTCCCCCTTGAAAGTGTATTTAAATAACGATGCTGTTTTCAGGAAATTATATATTTATTCACTTTCGATCTGTCTCAACATTTTTATGATAATAGCTGAAAATTTTTACTTCTATTGTGTATCTTAATGGGAGGATGTAAAATGGAATGATGTAAAGAAAATTACAGAATATTGCTAGTAATCTAAACAAGGATAAATATATACAAAGTGAACACTCAATAGTTTCCCCTCAAAGTGGATCTAAATGACGGTGTTATATTCAGTTAATTTTACGTTTATTCAATGTCGATCTGAATGAACGTTTTTATGATAACAGCTGAGAAATTTTACGTATTTCGAGCTTGTAAATGAGAGGATGTAAAGAAAATTACAGAATAGTGCTAGTAAGTTAAACAAGAATAAGCATATACAATGGGAACTCTCAATGGTACCCACTCAAAGATGATCCAAATGGTGTTCTATTCAGGAAATTATATATTTCTTCAATTTCGATCTGAATGAATGTTTTTATGATAATAGCCGAGAAATTTTTCACCTTTTGTGAATATAAAAGGGATGGGAGGATGTATAAAATACACTGCTGGCCACCCAAATTGCAACACCAAGAAAGACAAGAGATATCACAACAAAATTTATTTCGTAGATAACATGTTGACCAAGTATCAAATGATTAAATTTATAGACTTCTGTGAAGTGTGGTTCCTGCCAAAATCAGTAGCCAGAGTAGCCGCCATTGTTGGAGATCACCGCTGTCACACGCCTCGGCATTGATTCAAAGAGACTTTGGATGAGTTCTTGGGGTACAGCAGACCAAGCAGCTTCCACACGTTGCCAAAGTTGATCTGCTGTGGCAGCTGGGGATGGAATCTGGGTCAATCGTAGAGCAACCATGGACCACATGTTTTCTATCGGCGAAAGATCCGGAGAGCGAGGCGGCCAGGGAAGCAATTCAATCTGGCGATTGACGAAGAACCGTTGGACAATGCGTGCCACGTGTGGTCGCGCATTATCCTGTTGAAATATGGCTGTTGGCATGCCCTGAAGGTAAGGAAGGACAACTGGCTCCAACACCTTGGAGATGTAGCGCTGGCTGTTTAAAGTACCGGCAATGCGTACTAGAGGTGTGCGAGAGTGATATCCAATACCGCCCCATACTATAATACCCGGTGCAGGACCAGTGTGGCGGTGCAAACGCAGCTGTTCAGCATCCTCTCTTCACGGTATCTCCAGACTCGAATGCGACCATCGTGGTGTTGCAGACAGAAGCGTGACTCGTCAGAAAAGACAATTTCATTCAATTCTGCCGTCCACATCCTTCTGTCATCGCACCATTGGCGGCGGAGACGTCTGTGGTTCTGCGACAAGGGTAGACAAAGCAATGGACGACTTGCGGACAGACCACTCTGCTGTAAACGGCGTCGAATGGTACGCGCAGACATTGGATGATGCGTTACAGACTGCATGTGCTGTGCTATGTTTCGTGATGTGAATGAGCGATCCCTCACTGCCATGCGCACAATTTGCCTGTCATCACGTGAAGTGGTGTGCTGAGGTGGATGCGATCGAACACGCCGGTCCGTCGTACCCTCCTGCATCCAACGATCACATATCCGCATTACAGTTGTTTGGTTTCGTCCAACACGACTACCGATTTCCCTGAAAGATAATCCACAATCTCGGTAGGCCACTATCCTTCCTCTGTCGAACTCGGATACTTGATCAAAAGATGATCGCTGTTTTCGACGAGGCATAATTGATCGTTTTTTTGAAAAAACCACAAGAAAAACACAATTGTCGAACTTGAAATCGTCGAAATCTCCAAGCCTTAAATAGCGCTTTGAAGTGGCGCCACAGGCGCGCGTGATGTGCGTCTGCGCTGAAATTCTAATCATTTGCATATCTCACCTCCGCTAATGCATGTTGTAAATTCCATGTTATTTGCATGTTTCCTTCAGGGTGTTGCATTTACAGTGGCCAGCAGTGTATTAAAGAGTATTGTTAGTAATATAAACGCAGATAAACATATACAATGAGAACGCTAAATGGTTCCCCCTCAAAGTCGATCTACTTGACAGTGTTATATTCAGGTAATTTTGCGTTTATTAAGTTTCCATCTGAATGAACGTTTTTGTGATAATAGCTGAGGAATTTTACGTCTTTTGTGTGTATAAAGGAGAGAATGTAAAGAATATTACAGAATATTACTAGTAAGTTAAACAAGGATACACATATACAATGTGAACTCTGAATGGTGCCCACTGAAAGATGATCCAAATGATGGTGGTATATTCAGGAAATTATATAATTACTCTCTTTCGATCTGAATGAACGTTTTAATGAACGTGAATGAACGTGAATGTTCGTCTGAATGAACGTGATAATAGCTGAGAAATTTTACTTCTGTTGTGTATCTTAATGGGAGGATGTAAAATGGAAGGATGTAAAGAAAATTACAGAATATTGCAACTAATTTAAACAAGGATAAACGTATACAAAGTGAACGCTCAATGGTTCCCCCTCAAAGTGGTAAAGTGGATATACTTGAAAGTGTTATATTCAGGTAATTTTACGTTTATTAAGTTTCCATCTGAATGAACGCTTTTGTGATAATAGCTCAGACATTTTACTTCTTCTGTGGATATAAATGGGAGGATTTAAAGAATATTGAAGAATATTGATAATAAGTTAAGCAAGGATAAACATATATAACGTGAACTCTAAATGGTTCTCCCTCAAAGTTGATCTAAATGATTGTGTTATATTCAGGAAATTGTACGTTTAACCAATTTCGATCCCAATGAACGTGTTTGTGATAATAGCTGAGAAAATTTATTTCTTTTGACGATATAAATAGGAGGATGTAGAGAATTTTAATGAATATTGATAGTTATTTCAACAGGGATAAACATATACAATATGAACGCTTAATCGTTCCCCCTTAAAGTGTATCTAAATGACGATGTTGTTTTCAGGGAATATATGTGTGTTCAGTTTTGATCTTAATTAATGTTTTTGTGATAACAGATGAGAAATTTTGCGTCTTCTGGGAATCTAAATGCGAGGATGTAAAATTCAAGCTTCTGTTAGCTGTAATTTATCTGTTCTCAAAGTGTATTTAAATGACGATGTTGTTTTCAGGAAATATACGTGTGTCCATTTTTGATCTGAATTAATGTTTTTGGGATAACTGATGAGAAATTTTACATCTTCCATGAATCTAAATGCGAGGATGTAAAATTCAAGCTTCTGTTAGCTGTGATTTATCCGCTCTGAAAGTGTATCTAAATGACAATGTTTTTTTCAGGAAACATACGTGTTTTCAATTTTGATCTGAATTAATATTTTTGATAACCGATGAGAAATTTTACATCTTCCATGAATCTAAATGCGGGGATGTAAAATTCAAGTTTCTGTTAACTGTAATTTATCTGTTCTCAAAATGTATCTAAATGACGATATTGTTTTCAGGAAATATATGTGTGTTCAATTTTGATCTGAATTAATGTTTTTGCAATAACCGATGAGAAATTTTACATCTTCCATGAATCTAAATGCGGGGATGTAAAATTCAAATTTCTGTTAACTGTAATTTATCTGTTCTCAAAATGTATCTAAATGACGATATTGTTTTCAGGAAATATATGTGTGTTCAATTTTGATCTGAATTAATGTTTTTGCAATAACCGATGAGAAATTTTACATCTTCCATGAATCTAAATGCGGGGATGTAAAATTCAAGTTTCTGTTAATTGTAATTTATCTGTTCTCAATGTTTCTACTTCCATGAATATTACGTAACAAATACCAAATTACGTAACAAATACCAAAACTCTGGGATGGTTTCGTAAGAAGGAGATATATCACGATACAATCGAAATGATCTCCACTTGTATTATTTCACATTCCTTAATTTACGTAATTACATTTACATAATTAAGTTTTGCTTACGATGAGAAATAAATATTAATTTTTTTACTACATTTTTAACTTAATAGGGAAAAAACACAGAATTTGAGAATTTTTGAAAAAAAAAACCATTAATCCATATGATCATTGAAATACCCAGATCTGAATTTAAAAACCCAAGTCTTGAAGCCCTGAATATAATTAATACAATCAAGTCAACACATTCATTAATTTAAATAATATTAAGGATTTTTTAAGTTAGTGTCTCAAATATTTATTTAACTTTAAAAATTAATTAATACCATGTTTACAGCACCAGTTCTCTCACTTTATAATAATTTCATAAAACAAAATAAGCGACATTTTCATACAATGGCTTTAATGTTAAAACTACTTCTTTGATAAAGTATAATTTTAAATTGATGTTTTAAGTTTCAAAAATACAGGCGAAACGTAAAGAAACATTTCGCTAGTGATTCTGTAGATTGTTATGCAAGATTTTCAAATTTTGTATTTTGTTCTTGTTGTTTCAAACGTTATAATGCTCAAATTAATTACCGATAGAAACATTGTAGATTTAAATTTCATTTTAACTATAATGAAACATTGTTTTTCTTTACTCTTGTTACTGTAATAGATAATTAATCCTCAACAAAAGTTTTATTTATCATTGAATATTCAAAACGTTGTCATTTGAGATTCGCTCTTAATATCTTTTTCATTTTTAAAAATTTCCCCGTTAATGAGAATGGTTGTTTGTTTGTTCGTTTTTTTTTTTTTTTTCAAAATTAATTCACATTTTCATGTCATCGTAAATAAAATAAATCAACATCGAGATATTTTCAATGGTAATTAAAATTGAAAAATCGATGAGAAATATTTATTTCATAAAATCAATTTTGCACTAAAATAAAACTTACTTGACTTTAAGTATGTTAGATTCAAAAGACTGCATTCATTTGAAAGCATAAGAACTTATTCAAAATATTTTGAAAGACGTGAGTGGGCAAATGTTGGGTTCAAATGAAGTGATATTTCAACATAAGGACTTTTATTTTTTTTATTTATTATTCAAATATTTTTATCTCTGTTTAAAAAAAATTTAAATAAATCATCGATATCAGGTCAAACTAAAAGTTATGCTTTAAGTATTGATTTTTAAAAACATGATGAAGAGAAATTGAATCGCAAATTTAATGAAGCTTATATATTCCAGGGAAAATACATACCTTAATAATTCACTATTATTAACAATGAAAAAAAATCTAAACCTAGATCCGATTGTTTAAAGGAAAATCAGCCTACTCAAATAGGAGTAGAATAAACCTACACAACGAACCAAGACAAATATTTATTTTCTCACACACATGCACACATATTCAAATATCGGATATTCAGAAAGTTAAAGCCGTACACTCCATGCACATCTCTTACAGTACAACTCTTTCAGGGGCAACAACATCCACCGTTTGCATAGGGCAGATTTTTTTGCCCGAGTTATTTAACCTATAGAATCTTGAAAATTTTTCCTATTAAAGGTTGCAAAAGGATTTTACTTTTTTAAACTGATAACAGATGGCTGTACTAGCCCTTTCTCTGCTGATTTAACTGGAATGCATTGAATGCAAGTGAAAAAAGACTAGATTTAGGCATTTGCAATGTGCAAACGGCGCCCCTCAAAGGGATAGGCATCAATTTTTAAATTCATAAATAATTGGCCATCTAATGAGTTTTTAAGTGACTTCCCTAGCGTTGAAGGTAATATTTAAACATTAAATTATATTTCACAAACTTCCATGGTAAGAATAAGATATCTGCAGCTTGTCGTTACTTATAATCGTTGAATGTTAATATAGATAAGCTGAGACATATTTAAACATGGACGGTATTAAAAGTAAAAAATTACATTTGACGTAATCTGATATACAGTGTGTCCGTAAAGTCACGGCGCACTTTTGACCGGTCACCGGAAAACAACAAAACAAGACAGAAATGTGAAGTCTTCACCAAACAAAAGAAAAATTCTCCAAGTTTCATAGCTGTTCAGTGCAGTTCCATGTGGGCTCCATTTGTTGCCCTACACACATCTAAACAATAATAAAGTTCTTCCCACACACGGTTAAGGACGTCTGATGTAACAGACTGAATAAAGTTCGTGATTCTCTGTTCTGGATCTGTCGCCATTAGACTTTTACTTGTGGGGTTATGTGAAGCAACATGTGTGCAACATGTGTGCAGTGAACGTATCAACGACATTAATCATTTAAAACAAAGAATCACGGACGTTATTCAGTCTGTTACACCAGACGTCCTTAACCGTGTGCGGGAAGAACTTGATTATCATTTAGATGTGTGTAGGGCAACAAATGAGGTTCACATCGAACTGCACTGAACAAGTATGAACATTGGAGAGTTTTTCATTTTGTTTGGTGAAGACTTCACATTTATATCTTGTTTTGTTGCTTCTCTATGATCTATGAAAAGTGCACCATGACTTTACGGACACACTGTATATATATATATATATATATATATATATATATATATATATATATATATATATATATATATATATATATATATATATATATATATATATATATATAGTATATATATAGTGTCACACTATGAAGGACTTTCATTGAAAGAGATTTTTTGCCAGAATCTTAACTTTGAGTGACACTAACAAGCAGATTTATCTCTATATTGCGAAAATAAATGCAATATCCATTTAGCGAAATTTGCATACCAACCAAATTCTTAATATTCGATTCAGGTGATACTTTCTCCACATGGCGCTGTGAACTATCATTTACAACAGGCAACACAGCAGATGTATGGACACTTGTTTGTTACCTTTTTGTTTCCCAAAAGCTTTGCTGAAAAGTTTTTGGGCAAGTCGATAGGTCCTTTGGAGAGGTGGAGAGGTATTCGTCAATTTTGTACGCAAATTTTCCCATTTTAATGAACAAAGCACATTTTATACGAAATCTACATAGAACAGGATTGTTTAGAAATATATATGGATTGAAAAACTTGCGAATCTAGATAATCTATCGCGTTAAAAAATTTTGAAATCTTCTTTGTAAAGGTAAATATTGGTTATTAGTTTGGAATTTGTTTTTTCAATTGCTACATTTTGTTTCTAATGCATTTTTAAGATATATAAGTCAGCTCATTTTATCAAGCTTTATTAGTAATCTTCGTTCGTTTATGGAGTTTTGAACTGCTATTTACAAACTCATTTTCCCTCACGCGAAATGATTTGGACAACTAACTGATGTTGCATTGTACTACGTGTTATAACTGTGTTTGGTTTATCCCCCTTTTTCGATTTTATGAAATTAAATTCCTACAGTTTATGTTACATTGTTATGTTCCTACAGTGCTTTTTTTCAATGCGGAGGCACTTGTCACGAAGACATTCACCTATAATTCACCGCAGTTTTGCTGGCCACTTTATTATGGGGGTGCCATATAGGCGGACCAGCATTGCCCCCTATGAAGGGACGACACAAACGGGGGCATTTTAGTGGCGCTTTGCCAGGATTCGATCTGAGCACCCTCAGCACCGAAAACCAGCGCGCTGTACCACAAAGCCGCCACGGCCCTGTTCCTACAGTATACATTACAGTATATGTTATTCCGTTCTTAATTTTATTGCGTATCGACTCATTTAACGGATACCGTATTCTTACAAATATGATGCTATTGTGCTTCGCAAGAGCGTAATTTTACAACGTAAGAGCGTCTGTTTTACAACGTAAGGAAAAGCAAGTAGTTAAATATGTTCTTTTTTCAAAGATGCAAGTATAGTCCGAGATTACCGGTCAATTAAAAGGGAAGTGATCACTTTTAAGTACCTTTAAAAGTATCTTTCTTAGACCTATGTTCGATTGTATGTACTACTCACGATTTTTGCTTGATTTACATGAAATTTTTTGAGTAACCGCCTAACATACTGTTTATTATATATATACAATATTTCAAGGTAATTAAAAAATAATTTTTATGCATTAAAAGTGAATAATTTTTTTAATTGAGCATTTTCAGTCAACTGTTGTGCTCATTCTGTCAAAATAAATTATTAAGACACAGTAATAATTGTTTACTATATGTGATTAAAATACTTCAGGCAACAATATCCACCAACATTATTCTAAAATATATTAAAACATTTTAGTATGTGCTATATTTAATTAGAAATTTCAAAATTGACTGAGTAAAAGCTTATAAAAAAAATTCTTAAAAAAATTAAAATATGTTAAGGTTCAAAAATGTTGGTGAATTTTGTTGCCTTAAGTATTGTAATCACATATAGTAAACAATTATTACTGTATCTTAAGAATTTATTCTGACATATTGTGCACGGTAGTTGACTGCAAAATGCTAGATTTAAAAAAAAATTATTAATTTTTTATGCAGAAAAAATAATTTTTTAATTACCTTGAAATATTGTATATATATAATAAACAGTATTATAGGCGGCTACTCAAAAAATAGCCTGTAAATCAAGCAAAATCATGAGTGGTACATGCAATCGAACATAGGTCTAAAAATGTTACTTTTAAAGGTACGTAAAAGGGACCACTCGCCTTAATTATTAGTTATTATTTAGTACCTAAAATAAGGGATCGAAGTCCATATGTGTATATGAACAGATACGTATTTCCCTTATTGAAGGTTTGATGTTTAATGACTGAAAATGACATAGTTCTTTCAAACATCAAATTTCAATGCAGATACTTATACGACACACCTGAATATATTTTATTTTGTGAAGCACCAAAGGAAACTTTACAGAGCTCTCTAAAGCAACTTTTACTTACAGAAACCATTTACATAAATTAAAACAATCAAGAATTTAAAACCCAGTAATCAGAAAAAAAACTAGTCATTAAAATACAAGGTCGCCCATAAAGAATCCGGACAATTTTTTTAGAAATAAGAAAAATATTACTCACCTTCAAATAAATTTATCTCCTTCAAAAGAGTCGCCAAAGGAGTCTATACAATTTTTCCGACGTTTCTCCAAGTCATCGAAACACTGTTTATAGGCGTTGGAACTAACCGTTCGCAAAATACGCGTAACATTTCATTTAATATCCGAGACGTTTTCAAATCGCTGTCCTTTCATGGATTTTGCATTTTTTGATTACAAAGGATTTATTCACCACGAATTTGTTCCGGAAAACCAAACAATTAATCAGTATTTTTTCGATTAAGAAACAGGATAAGACGAGTTAGGAAGGAACTGTTTGATTCTGGGCAATGGTTTCTTTTACACGATAATGCTAGGCCCCATACAGCAATTTCTGTAGAACAATATCTTGCTAAGCGTTCAATTACACTGATAAATCACTCACCATATTCCCCCGACTTATCGCCAGCTGATTTTTTTCCTTTTTTCCGAAGCTTAAGATAGCCACGAAAGAACAGAGATTCGAAAACGTCTCGGATATCAAATGAAATGTTACGCGTATTTTGCGAACGGTTAGTTCCAACGCCTATAAACAGTGTTTCGATGACTTGGAGAAACGTCGGAAAAATTGTATAGACTCCTTTGGCGACTATTTGAAAGAGATAAATTAATTTGAAGGTGAGTAATATTTTTCTTATTTATAAAAAAATGCCCGGTTACTTTATGGGCGCACCTTGTACATTCATCAAAATGATTTCTAGAAAAAATGTCACAGTAATAAAGTGACAATATAAAACTATAATTCAGCTTACAGTAATTGTTTAACCACGAGGGAAAAAAAATTTAAGATTTTTTGTATTAGATATTTAAATGAATATTTTTTTATTCTATTCATTTGTGATTGTTGTTAAACAGAGTGATACATCACTGCTATTTGTTCACAGATTGTATAACCAAATTCCTGTCTAATTTCATAAAATCTCAACTGTAATTAAGAAATAAGTATACTATTTATTTTAAGGAAATATTAGAGACGTTTGCACTTTATATGAAACAAAAAACATCGTGAAGGAAATGAACTTTCTATGAAGGTGTATCAGTTGCTCAATGCGTAGTTAATAATTGATATTTAGCGTAAATCGCTCTCCAACAATGAAGTTCCTTCTTTAATCGTTTGCACTGAATTCAGGGATGAGGCTCTTCAAAATATAAAGTCTTAAAACACCAACATTAAATACCTCTTGTATGACTTCAGTTCCTCTCTTCAAATACGAATTTGATTACTCCTGAGTTTATAGTTAAACTGACATTATAACAGATACTTAACAATGGTGACATAATGGGTGTAGCTGTAACGTTAAAGTAATTTCAATAATCATTAATCCCCTATCGAAAGTGTTTCGGAGGAGAATAACGATTAACAGGAATTGGGGTCGTATTTCTATATACACTCCAATTTACCATGTCCTTTTTCCGGGATTATAGTTATAACTCGGCTATTAAATTACAAAGGTCTTACAAAGGTGTTAATGACGGAATTTATAGCGCATTTTCCTTTGGGAGGAAATAAGTCAGAATTTCTATTAATGCAAAACTCTGTATTTTATATTCAGCATCATTCAGAATGTACTTTAAATGTAAATCAGATTTCCATGTGTTTATTTCAATTAGTTACTAGTAAATTATGTTGATTGCTTTATACGCTTGGCCAAAATAAGGATGAGAGTAATCTTTGAGCTTTGAATGATTCGCATAAAATAAGAAATTATTTTTTTTTCATACCACTTATACAAGTCACAAATACATACACCTCCAGCTTACACAGCAATTTTGGGGCAAGATTTCGTCCTTGTTAGCCGAGGTCCATGGCAAATCAGTACCCTTACGGTGTATATTTTTGCAATCCTGGCTCTTCCTCCAAAAAGCATGCCCCACGCACTTTTCACCATGTTTTTATTAACTCGCTTTCTTGTTTGTGTGTCTGTTTGTCCGGTACAAATCTTGCAATCGATTTTTAACTAACTTCCCGACTAGCTAGACATTTGAAACTTTTAGAATAGCTCAGAACACGATTGCATTGCATTAATTTAATACTTTTAGCCATCTTTAAGGGGACAGTGGACCTTCAAACCTAAATTACTTTGTTTTGAATGGATTTGCTTGAAATTTGAATATGTGATTAGCACCATAGATATGTAAAAGTGGTTAAAATTTAATGATGAAATATTAATAATTTATGAATTATGAATTATGAATTATATCAAAAATTGGCCTAATTAAAAATGTTCCATGCGCATTTCTTTTGCATATAATATGGTAATTTTTATTTACAGGATACCTTATAGAACTAACATTGAAACTTATTGCTTATTTTAAGCATTCATTAAAAATATAAAGAGAAAATAATAATAATAATGAAAACACTGTTTTTATCACGCAAAATACCTATAAATCATCTTTTCGAGTACAAAATTTAGAAATTCTGAGCTACGAAGCATAATTATTTTCAATACGATTTATTTTATATACAGTTAAGTATATAAAACTTAAATTTCAAAGCAATATGATAATTAGAAATGCGCCTGAAGCAGTTTGAATATTCGTATGATATGAAAATTTTTATTTTGAGAAAAACACATTTAAAGTTATTGCTATTAGTAACCACATAATATCTAAATTAAATACAAATGCCTATAATTAGGAAAGTAACCACAGAAATTAAAAATTCTTTTTGCAACACATTCCTACTCGTCCGTAGTTTCCCAATTTAATAAAATAAAAAAAAATCGAATTTTTGGACAAATTTCACAGTTTTGAAAGTCCACTGTCCCATTAAGCAAAATTGAATTCATTTTCAGTTAAATTCTTTTGTAGACTGGTGCAGCCATCTATCGACCGGGACGGGAACGAAAAGTTAAACGCAAGTTAACTTCCAATTAACTTCATTTTCTTTCAAGTTGATGGGATAATTCATCAAAAAAAATTTTTTAAACATTTATTAATACATAGAATTGTCAAGTTTATATGATTCAAAAGAAAATTTAAAAACATGGTATATAAAACATTCTTTTTATCTTGTAATTATTCTCTTACAAAATACAAACTAAAATTTGAAGAAAAAAAATCTTTAATAAAGATTGTTCAACTGACGTTTCTCAACTGCTTCGAAATTTAACTAGTATTAAATTAGGAGACAAAGGATCGCAACTTTCTTGGATACTGACAATGCCTTTGAGTTCTGCCTTTCATTAAGAAATGAAGGATATTCTGTAGTCTTCACTTAGTGTGAATCCTGATTCCGGCGTTATTGCAGTGCGACTCCTTCTCAGAGCTCTAAATTTCAAAAATGATTAAATTCATATGAGTGCGGGTTATGGCGGGAGTAACTTTGAATCTCTTAAGGCAGTTGTATCTGTTAGGGAAAATCCCGATTAGCTTTCCTCTTCTTCCCCTAACCTTCCAGCCACGTAGCAGGAGCGATGTATTTACATCATTTCCCACCTCCACAGCAATGTGTAAGCATCGTCAGACGCCAGTTGCGTCATGACCAGCGATATGCCAGCCGAACGACGTCATTCATCCAACGATGACGCCATACCATCAGTTAAGAAGGACGTCAACGCACATCACGTAAAATTAGCATAATTAACTTTGCTATTCTCCTGCCACGAGGGAGCGCGGCGGTCGACGCCGGTATAAATACCCAGCCCGTTCACTTAGACGGGGTATTCGATGTAGTATTCTCTGTGGTATTAGACGGTGTGGTTGAGTGATAGTTGCTGAGAAGCGATTTTACCGAGCCAGGCTCTACCGAGGACCCGTATTAGGAAGCGGCGACCAACTTGCCAGCAGTGCACTGATGCTCTAGTCGTCTCGACCTTGCATGCCCGCAGGTAGCCACGGGATAGTTTTTGTGCCAGGAAGGCGCTATCTACCTTAAGTGTTTTCTTACCACGATAGCAAAGCTTTGTCTCGACCACCTGTGAGTTATTTTTCTTTTATTTTTCTACACCTCGGTAAGAACACGACAAAGCCAACTTTTTAGGATAACACTACGAGCTGTGTAGTGCGTCTGTAAACAAGACCCTTTAATGTCGTTTTACTAAATAAATGTATTTGTTATTTTACCTAAACCTTCGTACGTCTTTTTAACATCTTGCATATCACACAACAAAGCTAGCTAGCGTTGCTCTGACTATATCTAAAGATTAAGAGTCCAACCTTCCCTGCTAGCCAGTACGACTCTGCACTATTAGCTATTAGTAAAGTTTGGGGCATTCCTGCCCCCAAATCTTAACTAACTTTGGTTGGAAGAGCCGCCAGGTTCTAGCGGCTCAATTCCGTAACAGTATCCTCTATTGGAGTTGTAGGATACACTGTGATTGGCGTCGGTAGCTTCCTCCACCATGTGGTCCGACTGGAAACTGGACTTGTCCAGGCTAAGAGAGGCATCGGTTGGCGACCTAGATTTACTCCTCTTGGATTAAGTACCAAACGAAAAGGTTACAAAAACCCTAAATTAATAACGACCATACAGTTTCAGCCAAACTTGCAGTATGCCTTCGGTTGGGACGGTTTTACATTTGAACTTAACTCAGAATGATTATTATGCACTGTCGCAACTGCCTCTCTCTATAGTTTTAAACATACATTTATACTGTTGGGACGTCACGCATGTATCGTGCGGTTCTCACGACCTGCGAAGAGCCCTTCCACAGCTGCAGGATTAAAAACACTTCTATACGTTCCCACATTCTAAAATTCTGTGGGAGTTAAAAGGCTATCGCATACGGTTTCACTGCCGAAGACTAACATTCCTGGTTTCTGCGGGCTAAGCCCCAAGTTTCATCTTTACCGACAGATCTGGGATCAGTCGCCATCTCCCTCGTAAAGATGTCCCTTCTGGGTCGTCAGTCAGAACATGCTGACGTTATAGAAGCGATATGATCCCATAAAAATCCCATCATAATCCAAGGCTGTCATCGTGCACGAAAGTCCTCGTTTTCCCCCTCTGAAAATTCCGCAATTTCTAAGAATGCGGCCGCCATCGACGAAGATTTCAAGCCGGATATATATGCGAGACTCTGTTACTTTTTAGACAGCCCCATGTAACATCTGGGCCAGTGCGGCTGTGCAGATTTCTGCTCCCCGAAAGACTGAGTTTTGCAGCTATTAAAATCTTTTGCACCTGTATGGTGACACTGTAACCTGCTCGAACCAACCTCTTACTTGTTACGTTTTGTGTAAATAAAAGTTACGGTTTTCGTTACCTGTGGCCTGCTATTTTAGACCACTCGGATACCACGCCAGTTGAACACGTTTCTGTATCAGTATGCCACGCTGTGCATCCGAGAGCTCTTCTAAATTCTCCCAGAACTTCAAAGTTATGCCAATGTGGAGTGCGCTATGACGTCACCGACAAGCAAAACAAACAATTTTGTAGATTTTACCAATCAGCAAAGGCCGTTCAGCTATGACACTCAAAACGGAATTTGGAAAGGGCATGTTTCATTCAGCTAAAAGAATCACAAAAAGGAAAGAATAAGCTTGGCATTAAAAGAAATGAAACTTATAAACCTGCTTTTCATAACATTATCATTAAACATTTACGTAAGTATATGAATTTAACGGATTATTTTAAATAATTTCTTCATTATGATTTAAAATTTAAAATCTGTAGTATAAAAGATAGCATAAATATAAATATATAAGAGTTTAGTAATTTATTTTAGAGCATAATGCATTTTTTCTCTATAAATTACTCTGTAGTCGATGTAACTCTGGTGGTCTTCTGCGGTAATAAAGGAAGCTGATGTCCTAATCCAAAGCTATTTAAAAAACTTAATCCATATTATAACCCTTTATTCGGTTTAGGAATCCAAATTACTTTAAGAGAGGGATTAATATATTTTTACATTTGTCAAAATAATAGATCGCAGTCCCTATGTGTATATGAGCAGATATTTCCCTTCCTGAATATTTGATGTTTAGTGCCTTTAAAGCTGTTAAATATGTTATTTTTTTCAAATTTGTAAGAATAGTCCGAGATTATCGGTCAATTAATTATTTGTTATTAAGTCAATCCCTAAAATAAGAGATCGCAGTCCATATGTGTATATGAGCAGATATTTCCCTTCCTGGATATTTGATGTTTAATGCCTTGAAAGTTGTTAAATATGTTTTTTTTTTCAAAGATGTAAGAATAGTAGGAGATATCGGTCAATTAATTGTTAGTGATTAAGTCAGTCCCTAAAATAAGAGATCGCAGTCCATATATGTATATGAACAGATATTTCCCTTCCTGAATATTTGATGTTTAGTGCCTTGAAAGTTGTTAAATATGTTTTTTTCAATGATGTAAGAATAGCCCGAGATTATCGGTCAATTAATTATTAGTTATCAAGTCAGTTCCTAAAATAAGAGATCGCAGTCCATATGTGTATATGAACAGATATTTTCCTTCCTGATATTTGATGTTTAATTCCTTGAAAGTTGTTAAATATGTTTTTTTTTCAAAGATCCAAGAATAGTCCGAGATTATCGGTCAATTAATTATTAGTTATTAAGTCAGCCACTAAAATAAGAGATCGTAGTCGCTATGTGTATATGAACAGATATTTCCTTTCCTGAATATTTGATGTTTAGTGCCTTGAAAATAGCACAGTTCTTTCAAACATTGGATTTTAATGCAGATATTTAAACGACATACGTAAATATATTTTATTTTATGATTATAAAGCAATTTTTATTTACAGAGACCATTTACATAAATTCAAACAATCAAGAACTTAAACCCGGTAATTAAAAACAAACTTATCATTAAAATACATTCACTAAAATTGCTTCTAGAAAAAATGTCATAGCAATAAAGTGACGCAAAATATAATTCAGCATACAGAAATTGTTCCCTCATTCAAAATAATTCTACGCACTCAAAACAATTCAGCCCTTATTTATATCTAAATCATCTTTAAAAATAATTTCTAGTTCAGTTACTTTGACTACAAAATATTCCTTTTTTATTCAGGGAGTGGTCATTTGAAGAAGGTCAGGATAAGCCCAAAAATACCTTAAAAGCTTACGTTCAAGGTATTTCTTGTAATTCGAAGAAGACGAGGCTATTCATTAAGAAAACATTTATGGGCTAAAGATATTGGGAGTTAATTCAAATATTTATGCTTCCTTAGGCGTATCTACGTTGGCTTCAAGATTTTATTTCTTTGAACCAATAACCTCAAAATATATCTATTACTACGAAACCAATCGAAACTCATAACGGAGGAGCAAGCTGGTCCTCGGAGAGCCATTATCACCATTCTAAATCAATTCAACGCATTGCCAGGATGGCGTATGGTTTCCCATAACAGTAACAGATCACGCACAATGATTGCATTTGGGACATCGTTTAACAGAGAGAAATAGTTCCCGGCTCAAACGCCGTATTTTCCTCACGAGTGACGATTTTACTCGCCATTTATTTCTGAACCACTTTGAGAGAGATGTGTCACGTCACAAAATGCTTTGTTCCTGAAACAAACTTGTTATTTGTTTCCAATATTCTGCGAATTTTTCTGCCCGGTCGTTGCTTCTAATGCTCATTGTATTACGGGATTACTTGATCTCGGTGCCTACATGCATTAAGGTATCGGTGACTTTCTTCAGCATTGTGGGGCCGCTTCTTTGTATGAAAAAATTTAATCGAGATTAAAAAAATATTCACGACCCAAGTTGAAGGAATTCGTCAGATAATATTCTTAAATTTGACTATTCTCCTATTTTATCTTTCTCATCTGACTTTAAATGAAATTTAATCCTGAAAAGGCGCTGAGTTGAACATTTATTAATGAACTCTGAACAAGGATATGAACGCTATTTTTGCTAGCTTAATCTTTTCCTTGCAGGATGGGATAGCATGTATATATATATATATATATATATATATATATATATATATATATATATATATATATATATATATATAATATACACACTGAAGTGCCACTGAATTAGGGATACCTACCTAGTAACGAGTTGGGCCTCCTCTGGCCTTGATAACGGCTGCCACACGACGAGGCATAGATTCAACAAGTTTCTGGAAACGTTCCACGGGAATGGCTTGCCAAATATTGGCTAAAGCTGTCCATAATTCAGTAAGGTTCTTTGGTGCTGTGTGATGGCCTTTCACGCCTTGTTCCAAAACATCCCAAAGATGCTCAATAGGATTTAAGTCTGGGCTTCTAGGTGGCCAATTCATGACAGAGAAGTCATAGGAATGCTCATCCAACCAGCCAGTAGCCAACCGGGACTTGTGAGAGGTGCAGTTGTCTTGCTGGAAAACTCCATTACCGTGCGGATAACAGAACACCATAAACGGATGGAGGTAATCACCCAGCAACTCTACGTACCGAATTGCATTGAGGGAGGTTGGTACACGCACCAAAGATCCCAAACTGTGCCACGAAAAAACACCCCAGATCATGATTGAACCACCATGCCCTTGTACAGTTCCAGCCAGGCATGCAGGATCCATGGCTTCATGAGCCTGACGCCATATTCTCAGCCTCCCGTCGGCGTTAAGTAGTCGGAATCGAGACTCATCACTCCATGCTACTCGTTTCCAGTCCTCTACACTCCAGTCTCTGTGCTTTCTTGCCCAGACAAGACGTGCAGCCCGATGGCGAGTATAGAGCAATGGTACTCTCGTAGGTCGACGGTGTGGCAACGATGTTTTTGTATTGGGGTGTATTTAAAACTTAATATATATATATTAATTAATAATTAATGAAATTAAGGTAGGAATAAATCCTACTAATTAAAGTGGGGTTTCAGTTAAATTTAAATACAACAATATTTGCCATTTGGCCGTTAGTGGTTAGTACATTTTAAGATGGATGGTAAAGTTGCGTTGTTTTATTTTTAAATGCAATAACCCATAAACAATTAATAATTATAATTAACACTGGTCCGAACTGAATGCTTCACTGTGGTGAATAATGAGCCAAAAGAAAAATGAAATTAAATCTAATAAAATTACTTAACCTTGGAGAGCACCTAGAAATAAAATTATCTCACCTAAAAGAAAAAGCTTCATATCTGCTGAAATAAAAATAAAACCTAAAGCTGAAAATCAGAAAATTTACTAAAAAGGCAAGGACCGACATGACTAAGATATACTTAACATAACAAATTTATTCCTTCCGATTACATTAACAATATTACCACCAATCTGGCAATCAGTTCTATTCAACATTTTTTTTTCCGAAATCTAATATTAAATTATCAATAATACAATTGCTATAACAACCAACATCTATATACTCGCAACACAATAAAATATATACAATGACAATTCAAAATGAAATGGCTGGCGAATTAAAAAAAAACTAAGTCATTCTAAATGCAATTGCTCATCTTAATTTAATTTTACATTTAAATTTAATCTTAATGATGTTGCTGCAGCTTTAAAAAGTAGAGAGGTTATGGATAGAATTTAAAAAAACAGGATAGGAAAGGAAAGGAAAATGCAAATTCACCCGTGGCCCTCATATCATCGTCGGGATCTTAGCGTCGTCCCGGGGCCAGAGCATTCAGCTCCGACCCCTCGGTCTTTCGCCCTCGCCTCCACGTCCAGGATCCCGAAAAAATCTTCTCTTTTCAAACTCCGTGCTCCCTCGTCAGCACCTTGTCACACTTTCCATCAGTCCGGCGAAACCATCCTCCACACCAAATAGTTCCTTGGTGCTCCTGTGAATTCTAATGGCCGAAATGAGGGGGGAAGGCTACAGGTGGCACTCTTGCACTCTGCAATTGTTTATACAATTAATTTTTTTCCACCCCTCATCTCGTTCTTGTTGTTTATTTTAATTTCCTGGCGGCCTGGTCATCCACCCGGCGATGTATCCCTGCGCGCCTTGCATCTGACCTTCCAAGATTTCTCCCCGTTCGAAAAAGGGCCTTAGCGGACGTATTGGGTTACCGATAGTGGGGGAGGCTTTCAAAGCTGTTGCTAGGCGCTGGGTCATTTTTTTAAGGATAGAAGAAAAGCAAAGAATATTTCTAAGCCTTTTTACCATTTAAAATACAAAATGCCAGCCAAAAAAACAATAAAAAAAAACAATATGCCAACCATTCACAAGGTTCATAAATAAAACTTATTAATTTATCAATATTAACAATAATAAGGTATAACCTGTGATGATCTATTTCAAACTTAATTCTTCTCAATGTCAAAACATTTAGAGAAACTTGCGCACCTTCTCCAAATGCGATGACATTAATCAAATCAATTAATATCTGATCACCACAAGTATAACCCTTACATATATTTAGCAGAGGCTTAATAAATTGATTAAAACAAAGCACAATCGTTACTAAAATTTACTTACTTATTCACTTACTTTACTAATTTAATTATCTAAATACCCGATATTAATATTAACTTTAATTACTTCCAAAACTATTAATTATCATCACAACAACGGCTCCCGAAACCCATACGGTGAAGCGAGCGTTGCACAGTCCGTTTACTGACTGTACGACTGGCACCGTCATTAAACTGGGTGGTAATTTGAGCTAATGTTTGACTTTGCTGGCTACGTACAATACACCTGAGCCGTCTCTCACCACGCACTGTCAAGGCTAATTGTCCTTTGCAGTTTTCCCGATCGCTAGTTTTTTTTTTTCCACCAACCATGTATTCTTGGTATACTCTTGACACTGTCGACCTTGAAAATCCTAGCTGTCTGACGATTTCGGAAATTGAATGGACCATGCGTCGCGCACCTACGATTTGTCCGCGATCGAAGGCGTCTAAATCAGGCAGTTTACCCATACTGGCAATTCCAACAACTAATTCAGAACAACCACAGTACGCGCTATATATGCAGTTACCACAGCGCCCTCACTTGCGCATACATGATGCGAAGCGCTACACAATTTGCATAGGCTTTGCTATCCCTAATTCAGTGGCACTTCAGTGTATTAACCCCATTAATGACCGTTCTTACAAAGGGGGTATGAAATTTCCCGTTCTAAAGAGAGAATCGGAAAAATGGGCCCCGTAAGCTAAAGGTTAAGATTTAAGACCCAATAGGTTATCATCCTTTCGTCAGAAAGACAACGAGTGTAATAAAAATGATACTGAGGTTGTAATATATTTGTCTCATAAACATTGCAATCGGCATTTTTTGTTATGAGACAGCTGTGTATTGCTTCTAACGTTCATTATATTTAGGTGTTGCTTTAGGTGTGGTCTGTCCCTACATATTCTAAAATATTAAAATTATTCACTCGATTTAATATATCATCTCTACTTTGCACGCACCTTTAAATCAGGGAGAAATACTCAAGCACGATGTTCAGCAAAATCTCCTATCCTAATATCCTAATGATAATATCCTAAAACCTGGTGTCATGATCTGTTGCTATGATGATGAAGAAAGAAGAGTTATTAATCAACTCTTAACAAATACCTGAATGCTATTTTTGCTTAACATAAAAAAGTTAATAATTGACATACTAAATTAGTTTCTTTTCATTTCTTTACTAACCTAACAAAACAGGAAAAGCTTGTCAGCGTTTATAAAAACAAGATATGGAGAATGTGATAGATTTGTTTCCAATATTCTGAGAATATTTCATAGGGAGAACTGATTTCTTTTAAAGCTCACTATAATTAGGCATACTTTCACTCTTCCTGTACATATTCTAAAATATTAATGATAGCTTTGTAAATTTATGTCTTCTCCTCTTTACACTAATCTTAAAGTAATGTTGAAAATGTTCACGAGACTCAATTAGTTCATTGAATAAAACTCTTAGATCTGGTGCCTAGATTCACCCTGCTTTTTTTCCAGGTCACGCTTGATTGATGTTTTTATACATACAAACTCTTACAATTATCACTATTCACAACGTTATCTTACGTTATCACTGTACACTTATCCACTGTTGACTGTACAAATATATGAACATAAAAAAAACTAAGGTATGAAGAGCTAAATTAGCTTCTTATCATCCTCTTATTTACTTAGGAAGCAAGAAGCACAGCTAGTGTCCATAAAAAAACCTGTTATTGAGTTTGACACAAATATTAGGATTTTTGTAGCTGTCAATTTGCTTCCTTTTTGGAGGGAAATTATGCGTCTGGTGATCTCATTTATGCGTAGGTATTACGCTTAGATAGACGAAAGCTTTGAATAAAAGATATAAGAAATTTATTTCTCTTTAACTTGGGATATCTCGACATCTATCAACATTCGCATTAAAAGCAGTTAAACTTTGTACAAATATAAACTAATTGTGTAAAGTAACTGAAATACACGGCCATTATTTATCGTAAATTATTGACAAATTTCATCATATAAAAGTAATAGAAAGTTCGGTTCAACTCAGGTGCTCTTATCGAAAATAATTTTAAGGGGACAGTGAACTTTCAAAACTGTGAAATTTGTCCAAAAATTCGATTTTTTTTATTTTATTCAATTGTGAAACTACGGACGTGTAGGAATGTGTTGCAAAAAGAATTTTTAATTTCTGTGATTACTTTCCTAGTTATAGGCATTTGTATTTAATTTAGGTATTATGTGGTTACTAACAGCAATAACTTTAAATGTGTTTTTCTCAAAATAAAAATTTTCATGTCAAACGAATATTCAAACTGCTCCAGGCGCATTTCTAATTATCGTATTGCTTTGAAATTTAAGTTTTATATACTCAACTGTACATCAAATAAATCTCATTGAAAAAAATTATGCATCGTTGCTCAGAATTTCTAAGTTTTGTACTTGAAAAGATGATTTATAGATACTTTACGTAATAAAAAGGGTGTTTTCACTATTATTATTTTTTTCTCTTTAGATTTTTAATGAATGCTTAAAATAAGCGATAAGATTCATTGTTAGTTCTATAAGGTATCTTGTAAATAAAAACTACCATATTATATGCAAAAGAAATGCGCATGGAACATTTTTAATTAGGCCAATTTTTGATATAATTAATAATTCATAAATTATTAATATTTCATCTTTAAATTTTAACCACATTTACACATCTATGATACTAATCACATATTCAAATTTCAAGCAAATCCATTCAAAAAAAGAAGTTAGGTTTGAAGGTCCACTGTCCCCTTAATGGCCTAAAAAGGTTTCCTCCCTGACTAGAAGCGCCTTAAGAAAATTAGAGAGTCAAGGAGATTAGATTAGCCTAAATAATAACTCAGTACTGTCGCTTAGGGCCTCTATTCCTCAAAGTCAAGAACTTATGAAAATTATGTTAAAAGCTAAGATAAGATCAGCCAAGATTTTATTCAGGAATAATCTTAATACACTGGATTACGAGAGACTTTGGATACATAGTTATGTGTCCCAGAATCAAATTTTTAGTGAAACCTCTTGATAAAATAGGAGAACTGTTTTTAAAAATGCGTTTCCTCTATTTCAAATCTGAAATTGAGAGGAATCATTCAACAAGAGAAAAGTTGTCATGTGTCTGGAGATGCTTATTGGAGGTGAGTTTGGAGTCAGTTACAAAGTTCCGAGAAAGAATTATTTTTCGTTCTGATGAACACAAGCTCTCGTGGTCTAGCAGCTTATTTATTTTGCACTTTGCGAAATTTTTAAAAGCGCTGCCTTACTCTTATGCAAATCAGAACTTTAAAGACAATTTAGAAAAGCAAAGGAGTGTTTTGCATCAGTATTAAATTTTTATACTAACGCTATGTCGTTACGTCAGTATTATAAATAGATTTTTTATGTAAGAGGCTACATTAATGAATCTGTTTTGAACTTTTCAGTCTATCCAGGATTTTTTTTCTACTGCTTATGTCGGTCCTTTCAAGACCGAAGACTGATTCAAAATATGCAGCTTGAGCCTGGGCCTGACACGAAATCGGGCCTTCGGGTTTAGGTCATTAGTTCCTTAAAAACACTATTTAAAGGCATTATAAAACCAAAGAAATGTTTTACGTCAGTTTTAAATTTGAGACATGCACCACGTCGCTACGTCAGCATTTTGGTAGTTTTTTTATTACAAAAAACTATATTTATGAATATATTTCGATTTTTTCATTCTAGTATGTTTTGTTTCATTTTAGTCTAGCGCTATGTGAGTCTCAGCCCAATTTGACTCAGGTTGGGCTGTCAGACTTGGACTTGCCCGTCTCATCTATATTTGCTATTGGTTGATACAGCACCTTTCTCGATAAGTTCAATTGTGGTCGAGGCAGTCTCTTGTTCTATTGTGTTCGAGGCAGTTTACCATTATAATGGCCCACGACTTTTAGAAAAAGTGAGGATGGGATGTCAGGCAAACAAATGACTAAACTTTCATGGTGGAAAAATATATAGCACTATTAAAAACTAAAAATGAATTAATAAATATGAGAGGTCTATATCCTTAGTCATCTCTCTATTCTAAAAAAAAAGTAACTCCGCTGCCGCTGTCAAAAGCTTGTCACGCTATCTCCTCCGAAACCGCTGGGGGTATGGGGTCGAGTGCGATACCAATGGATGCAAAATAATGGGGGGACCAAAGTTAGACATGTCTTATCTTCGTCGGACTTTAAGTTTTTTTTTATGTTTTGTGGGGAAATATTGATTTTTTCATCTTCAGATTACGATAACTTGTCAAAAAATGATCGTAGAATTTTGATCTTTTTACAATCTAAGACTACAGACATTTCTGTTTCAAACTTGACCTCATTTGTTTAAAAATATTTTAAAGCAGACTAATATTTTCATCAAAAAATGAAACACAGTTTTTCAAGAAATATCGTCCCCTATGTGGATGTAATATCGATGCTCCTCGAGTTTTTATCTTACAAAGAAAATATTTACATCCTCTGGAAGCTGAAAGCTTTCTTATTCATATAAACCTCATTTCAAGTCTATATCTTAAACTTTTGATTTTTAATTGAATTTTAAAGCTGATAATTCAACAGTGATGAAACGCCCTTCGCATTAAGGGTGACAACAGCAAATGGATGGAAGCTGTTACATTGCCCGAGAATCATCCCTATGTATCTCGCTATTAGCCATAACAGAGGAGCGAACGTAGCGAGCCTAGTTGCCTAAAAAAAGAAGCGGAATTAGATGAGTTAGTTAGTTTGGTTGTTAAGTGTGTTTCGGCCGTCATTTGCTAATCAAGAGCTAAACTGACGAGACCTACAGTTTAAAACCGACAAACATGCATGCTTATCGCTGACTCGAATCTGCACACTTCGGTACTAAATGCCAAAACCTTGTTCATAATACCATTAGAACAAGGAAGTTAGATGAGAGGAAATCATTAAAATTGAGTATTCCCGGCATTGCTGGAATATCTCCTTTGTTAATATACTGACCTGAAGTTGATAGAACGTGAGACGAACGAGTACACCTAGTAGTAGATTATCACTAAGACATGGAATGAGGCTAGAAAGTCCGTTATCTGTCATAAAAACATTCTCTAAAATTCCATAGACTCGTTCATTAATGTCTCCGTTTGTTTGGAATATTTATTTGCAATTTATAAAATTATTTCTATTCGTGAATTTAAATTAGCTAACAAACATTTAATGTGAATAGGCGACAAAACTAACTTGCAACATCAGCAGTTTATTCTTCCTAATCTGGTATTAAACTTTCCCGATTATTACTAAGACAGCTAAAAGATGCTTTAAAAATTTACTTAGAGATACGTAAAACAAAAAAAAATTATAATTCGCCTTTTGCATCATAAGTTCTCAAATTTTGCAAGATATTATTTAATAAGGGTTCCCTGCTTTATCGTGTTACTCAGCGATCAATAAAGGTGAATTTCGATAACACGCTGACGTGTATAATGATTAATTGATGGCTCGTGATGGATGCATTGCTAATAGTATTGACTGATACGCACCAAAAACGCTCCTTTGTTATGAAAAGAGGGGAGAAGCAACACGCGGAAACGATACTGGGAAATATTAGCGAACAAACACGCAATTAGAGCAAACAAATAGTGCGATGTGTTTGTGTTCTTGAACTTCGTGTATTTGTGTAGTCGTGTTTGACCGAAGAAGTTCTACTGCGATTAATCGCTAATCGTAAGCATCAAAATCACCCTTAGTATTCGGCTGTTTTATTTGTACTGAAACCTAAAAAATACGTATGAAAATATTTATAATTGCCAAAATTAATTTGAAATTTGATTCTTGGATGTGGAGTTACTTTACCCTATTGGACTGCATTAGTGTAAACAGAACACGTACACATAGCTCCAATTCAAAGAATATTGCATTTAATCATAGCCTAATGTGCTACGTGGGAAGAACATTACACAGATAAGACACCCATAGGTGGAAAGCACGTTACTTTTAAATCATGACTGATAGAACATTTCACTTCACTTCGAATGAAGGATTCAACAGGATGTGTATTCAAAAATATAATGCAAAGTTTATCTTGAATTTCTGAGTTGGCTCTTCGGATATCTGTGGCTACAAGATTATCACACAACTCTAACAAAAATAGATGTTTAAAAAGGGTGTTAACCTAGACTTAGTATAAGTGTATGCTAACGCATTTGACAAACGCTCGGGAAAATCAGCGAAAATGGTAAAAGAAATTTTCCTGGAATAAATGTCGTAGAAATTCTCAATGTGACACTTGCTATTCTTCGCACTTTAAAGTTATTTTTCAGTATATTAAGACGCACCAATCTTGCCTTCTATGACAGAGATATCGAGTGCTGGCACTGAACCCCGAAAATTAATCTCACCGGGCTTCTTTGTCATATTCCAGGCACCTAAAGATCACGAAACTGGGGATATTTTTTTCCGTTCTGTTCCTCTATTCTACGAAACCTCGCCAAGTTAGCGTTCTACAGCCGAACAGTAACTTGGGTGCTAAGACAGTACCTATTATGACCTTCAAAATAAACTGCTGGCCAATTTGTCCAATTTGTTTAGAATCCAATTTGTTTAGAATTTGTTTAGTTCCTTTAGAGCTCTATAGGGTCTACCCACGGGTCATTTCTACATACGAGGCATTGTGGCCGTGTAATTCCTGAGGTAGATGTCCAAAAGATCCAAGTGAAGATACCTTACACAGTGTTGGGTTGTCAGTCTATACTTCGATATGCTAAGCTGTAAAACCTGCAGCACCCTTTAAGTTTCCTTGTATGCAAGACAATATGTAAACGTATGAATTAGCTTGTTTTTCAAGGCTAAATATAACCCCATATAATTAATATATGACTATTCATACCTATTTGATCTAACTGCTTCCATATTGAGTAACTGAACAGAAGCAATGTTCCCCAGTTTTTGTGCTTTCCGTACCCTAAGGTCGAGGCAACGGTAGGGGCGACGAGCGACGTCTCGAGCGACAAGCGACGACCAAGTGAATTAGTTTAGACCAGGGGTTTCAAACTCAAAGGCTAACTGGGGCCAAACAAACAAGATTTAACTATAATTGGGCCGCAAAAAAATCAGTATTAATAGAAACGTATGTTTATTTACCTAATTACAGTATATTCAACATAAATATACGCATTTTGTTTAATAATAGCAAAAAAAAGAGTATAATTTAGAAAACTTTTAGCGAATTCTTCCTATCTTATTATAATTTTGCGACCGTATTTAATTATATATTATTGTGTGCCAATATATTGACCGGGCCGCGAGTTTGACACCCCTGGTTTAGACTTTGCTGCGTAGAAGTGGCTACAGTAGGAGAGTTCAGGGATTCGGCATTCGCGGAAATCTAGAGCGATCGCTCATCGCTCGACCTTGACAAATATTTTCCCCTGTCTCTCAGACGGTGTTGAACGTCTCCCTTCATTCTTCAGTCATTAATTTAGTTTTTTTTTAAAATATGGAAAAAAACTATCTGATGAAGTTTGTGAAAATTTAATGTCTTTAGTGCAAGGATATCCATCTCTGTGGAAAAACAGATATAACGATATGCCTTGATATTCCTAGAGATATTCCTTGAGCTTAGGAAACAATTGGTTATATTCCCCGTCACAATTTCTGAGGAAATTAATAGGATGTACAACCAACGTAAATATCACAATCTGATTCAGAAGATAATAACAACATCTGAGCCAAAATTAGATTTCCAAATGCCTGTTTTTTCCCTTTACATTTTCTCTATTTCACTCTTCACAAAATGATCCCCTCTTGTTGTGAGTGCCGTGAATAACCTTTACATTAAATACATTCCTTAATTCCTATCACGTCCGTTCAGGTATACGGTTGGTTCTCTCCTGTTTTGGGTTTTGAAATGAATACAATCATTAAAACACACTAGTTTAATACATGTAGTCACGGACATACAAAATTATTTACAAATTAACACGCGCACTGTTCTCAGCGCCACGTCCACACCCGCTCTGGCGTTCTTCACGGGCCCCACTACAGCTCTCCATCCCCACGACCTTTCGTTAGGGATGCGACATCGATGTCGATGCTTTGAAAACATCGATGTTTCGATAAAAACATCGATGTTCTAAACATCGACTTATTGAAGCCGATATTTTTTAACATCGATGTTTTGTGCTCGATGTTTTACATTGTTCGATGGTTGTTTTTTTTTTTTAATGAAAAAGCGCCATAATAAAAAAAAAATAACCATCTAGCATAATTTTCACACTCAGTAAATGTAAACTCAAAAATTCTTTTAAATGATTTTACCGTATTCTCTATTGATATGAAACCAATTCTTTTGTCTTGTTACATTCATAAACTTCAGAATTTTATTTTATTTTATTTTAATTTTATTTTACAAAATTATTTAAGCCTCGTGGAAGTAAATTATTCTCCAACTTGTAAATTAATGACTTGATATTTACAATAATTTTTCACATTAAACCAATTTAAATTAGAAAACATTGCGGATTTTTCTTTAAGACTTTGTTCCTAACAATTGTTTTTATAGCAATAATTTTTTCCTCAGTTGTCTGGTAAAAGTAATAAAATGTATCATGAAAATTTTTGTGATATTTGTTGACTCTAGCAACCAAGTTTTGGCCATTTGTGTCAACCCAATCAAAGAGTAAAATTAAATCAACGCTCCTCCCCACGACTAACCGAAGTAACATTAATGTTAGAGGTTACTAAACCAGTTTTTAAAAAAATGGATGTTCAAAAACATCGATGTTTAAAAATATCGATAGTTTTTCGGCGATGTTTTATTAGCATCGATGATTTAATATTGAATATCGATTTTTCAAAACATCGATGTTTTGTTGTCGATGTCGCATCCCTACCTCTCGTGACTTTCCAAGGCATCTTCGTCGCAGAAGGGGGGGGGGATCCTCACAACTCCTTTCAAAATAACCCGCCCACATATTATAGTTGTTAGCGTTCTCAGCTTCCACACAGTGGTCTTACGTTCAAATCTCGAATAAGCTTGGTCGTTTCCCCCTCATAGGGAGCAATTCTGGCTCACCTATATGGTTTCCCCATAATAAAGTAGCCAGAAACTTCGGGAATCTTTATGACACAATATCGAAAAGTATCTACTGTCAGAGACTGGTGCCTGCTACATTGAAAAAAAAAACTTTGAAAATAATGCAGCCAAGGAGAAACTGAGCAATTCTAACCAGTCTGCCTCTATGCACTTTTCATATTCTTAGAGCCTCAAAAAGGAAAAATCTGCCGAAAGTCCAACATAATATTTAGAATATGTATCCAAGCTGTTTAGTGAAAGAAAATAATTACAAGATAAAAAGAACTTTTTATATACCGTGTTTTTAAATTTACTGTTGAATCATATAAACTTGACAATTCTTTGTATTAATAAATACTTTAAAAAATTTTTTTTGATGAATTATCCCATCAACTAGAAAGAAAATGATCAAATGCGTAATAAAGAGGTATCAAATGCGTAATCAATCCTTTAGCTCGAGAATTGGAAGTTAACTTGCGTTTAACTTTTCATTCCCGTTCCACCATTCTACAAAACAAAATTAACTGAAAAGGAATTCAATTCTGCTTAAAGATGGCTGAAAGTATTAAAAAATGCATTTTTATCGTGTTCTGAGCTATTCTAAAAGTTTCAAATGTCTAGCTAGCCGGGAAATTAGTTAAAAATCGATTGCAAGATCTGTACTGGACAAACACACAAACACACACACACAAACAAGAAAGCAAGTTAATAAAAACATGGTAAAAAATGAATCGGACTGGAGTATATGAATTAACATACCCCCCTATAATATTCGCAAAAGAGGGGATTTGTTAGAAAGAAATGAACATCACAAATGAAATTAGTCCAAAAGTTTAGTGCTGCATTTCTGAAATGCAAAAATTGCTTGGAATAGAATTTCAATTTTGAAAATTAAATTTGCGTGTAAACATAATATTCTACTGATAATTTACTATTTTCAAATTACCATATTCTATGTTTATTTCATGCATATGAAGGCCTTTATGGCCAGTCAACAAAATCAACAATTAGTTTTCCCACCAAATTAATCAGGTCTTACAGAAAATTTTGGATTTATAAAGAAACTTCATAGTTAATATATCAGTGCGATAAAAAAATATTCATATTACATGTATTTATAATTTTCTTTTTATTAATGCTTACAATACAAGCTTAACAATTTTACTTCTGAATTTCACTCTTTCAAAAAATTTCTTACAACAGAATTTCCAGTTTCTAAATTTAATTTGCGAATAAACGTAATTTTCTATCGACAACTATTTTATCCAATTAACATACTCCATGTTTATTACATGCATATTCAGAAAATTAAGGTATTATGTGGAATTAGAACATGTAATAAATTAGATGACCGTATAGTGGCACTTTTAAAATTGTTAATTGGAGAAAACACATTCTGACACATGTCTGAGATAATTAGAAAAACAAACTCAATTTTAATAAATAATATTAGCATTTAATTTCTCTTCTTATTTAAAATTATTTTTATCGTTAGTTACAATTTGCACAGGAACAACATAATAATTATCTATATACATTAGGGAAGTATTCGAACACATAATAAAACCTAGTTACATATATTAATTATTCTGTGCCCTCGCTTGATTAAATATATTACAAATTATTTTTATTTACCACCACCCTCATTGGAGACTGATGATTATATATCATTGTATTACTAAACTCGGTCCAAAAGCAGACCAGAAATCTCAGCATACAAAAATGGCGACTGGGGCTGAAGAGCGGACAATCTCGAGCAATATCTCAGTCGCGGCTTTTTCTTCAACTGCACAAAAAAAACCGTTAAAACTTTCCAGCACCGAAAACGCAGAGGTCAGAAAATGTTCTAGAACAATTAACAAATTTCAGCTATATGATTGGTTAAAAGATGGTTGCTGGGACGTTGCTATGGAGGAACTATGTCCCCTTAATGACCGAGAGGGTGGCAAGTAATTCTCCCTTCTTGTGCAAATGACCTTGTGTACTATCCGTACTGTTACAGGTCACACTTAATTGCCTACGGGAGGCACCTTCCCTTCTTCCAGGAAAACCGGTACGGAAAACCACAGGAATGATTTTCAGCACAAAAACAATTTAAGGTTTACAAAATAAAATAAATACACTTATAAATGTGCATAGAACCGAATTAATGTTGTTTCGAAATTATGAAATCAGAAAATAATATTTTTTAGAGTTAAAACAGTATAATAATCAAAATAATTGCAAAAGTCGAGTTCCATGTCACATAAGGCCTTTATGGTCAATCAACAAAATCAGCATTTAGTTTGCCAAGCACATCAAAAAATCTTCTATAAAATTGCTAAAACTTTATAGTAGATATACAAATTTGAAAACAATTATTCATACTGTACATATTTATAATTTTCTTTTCTAAAAATATTTAGAATATAGGCTTTAAAGGTTGGCAAAATAATTGAATATCAGAATTAAAGTATTATTGCCTATGTTAATGACTTACAAAATCACACACCATAGGAATTTTTCTTGTTTGAGCCTTCATAATCCTCATTGCATGCAAATTTACCGCTTTTAAAATCCAGCAAATTTCCTTTTTCATCAAGACATTTTTTAAAAGAAAATGCTTGCGGGAACTCAAAAAGAATGTCGCTAAAAATGTGTTCTTATTTAACTAAACTTCAAATTAGGAGGTTTTAGCAGTTGATTTTGAAGCGCAGGGAGAGACGCGGCAGTTAATTGCAGCTGTCTGAAACTTCCTTAGACATCTCTTTTTCAGAAAAATTCACTTCTGCTTAAATAATCTTGTTACAAAGTGGGAAAGGGAGAAATTTTCTTTGATTACTGGAAAAACAGGAAATCACATAATTAAAAAACAATTTTTACGTATGAATAATTTAGAGTCCATCGGAAAGCCATCAAAAAGCTCTCAGGAATGATTACTTATTTTAGGGGTTTCTTCAGTTTGTTATTCGCGCTCGATTGAATTTCCATAAACTCGAAATCAGTTCTTAGAACAAAGATCTGACACGATATAAAACTTGCCATTTATGCATAATACATAAACTTTTAACTCGGACGGTTGCTAGCAGTAATTTAAAAAATACATGGAGTAAATTCGTTGTTTTATCTGTCTTTGGGGAAGAGTATACAGTAATACCATTGAATCTTCCTCCAATATTTAGAATATTTCTTAAAAGGAATAATTTATCCGCTTTCTCCTTATTCAGAACTGTTGCAAACTGGACATTATGTTTCTTTCATAAATTTTCAAAGGAATCTATCGATTTCAATTATTTAATCGATATTTCTTCATTCTTTTATCCCTAATAATGCGTTTACGTAAGTCTTTCTCTAAATATGAGATCTGAGCTAGTAAGTTTCCTAAACGAGAGAAATGAAATATGAATGAGCCACGTTAGCAAGCAGGAAAATTAGCGCTCAGAAGTGCAGTATTTGTAATGTAACGGTAAGAATAAAATGAGTCGAAACATAATTAAATAAGTTTTATTAAAATCAAACAATTTTGTTTTTATTTACTACTGAATATGTTATTTGTTATAAAACGCTTAAAATTATTTAATTATATTTCACTGTATATTTGTCATTATGTTTGGCCCATTCTAACTATTATTATCAGGTTTCCTTACTGCTATCAATTAAAACAGATATATTTAGTTACTAGCAAAAATATTTTTTATTTCAATTTTATTACTAATCTATATATATATATAAAACAGTTCCGTAACTGACTGACGGACTGACTGACTGACTGACATTCAACGCTCAGACCAAACCGCTGGACTTAAAGGGCTGAAATTTTGCATGGCGATTCTTCTTATAGTGTAGGGGTGCAATAAGAGAGATTTTTGAAAAATTCTTCTTAGATATTTTAAATTAAATTTTAAGCTGTTTTAGTAATTTTTTTTGAGTTTGCATTTAAAATAATAGTTTGAGGGTTATAAAATTTATATCACAAGAAAGATCATAAAAATTCCTTTAAAATGAAATCTTTTTCGAATCTATTTTCTGATTTTTGGTGAATTTTTAAAGATTAATATTTAGAATTCAATTTATTAAATGCTGATCACGTGATTTCTTTTTCTGGTACTTTAAATAAATTTATCGTCACGTGCATAACAACTAAATAGACAAAAAAAATATTTTTCTTGCTAATGCGGCAGACGATTGGACATTATTTTGTCTATAAAAATATCCCTTACGATTTTTTTTATAAATATATATTTTTTTCTACATCAATTGTATATATTGATCGTCGTATTTATTATAAATATATATATATATTTTTTTGGCATTAATTGCATACATTGACCGTTGTATTTAATTTCAATGTACTCCGTAGAGAAGTGCGGGTTTTCAGCTAGTCTATGTATATAAAACAGTTCCGTAACTGACTGCCTGACTGACTGACACATAACACACAGACCAATCTACTGGACCTAAAGGGCTGAAATTTTGCATGGCGATTCTTTTTATAGTGTAGGGGTGCACTAAGAAAGATTTTTGAAAAATTCTTCTTACATTTTTTTTAAATTAAATTTTTAAGCTCTTTTTGTTCTTTTCGTAACTTTTTTTGAGTTTGCATTTAAAATAATAATCTAAGGGTTATAACATTTATATCACGAGAAAGATCATAAAAATGCCTTTAAAATTAAATCTTTTTCGAATCTTTACTTCTATTTTCTAATTTTTGGTGAATTTTTAAAGATAAATTTTTAGAATTTAATTTATTAAATGCTGATGAAGTGGTTTCTTTTCTTTTTGTGGTACTTAAAATTAATTTTGCGTCACGTGTATAACAAAGAAATAGACAAAAATATTTTTGTTCTTGTTAATGCGGTAGACGATTGGACATTATCCAAATAATATTAAAATACAGTAAAAGATATGTTCCTAAAACTGTACTATATTAACTGTAATATATTCTTTACTATATTCTATTACATTTAATTTTAATATTTTCTCCTACATTATTTTGTCAATAAAAATATCCGTTACGATTTTTTTATAAATATATTTTTATGTTTTTCTTTACATCAATTGCATACATTGATCGTTGTATTTATTATATATATATATATATATATATATATATATATATATATATATATATATATATAAATATATATATTGGCATTAATTGCATACATTGACTGTTGTATTTAATTTGAATGTACGTTGTAACGAAGCACGGTATTATGTTAAGTTAGAACATATGCTAATTAGCATATTCTGTATAGTGGCTTATTCTTTAATTATTTATTTATTTATTTATTTATTTTTTGCTAAATTATTAATTTAAGAAATTCACTCTGACACATATCTGAGAATAACTGAAGAGCACGTACTCACATTTAATATTTAATGTAACTATTTAATTTCTCTTCATATTACATACATTAATTTATACACTGACTACACACTTTTACAGAGAAAATCATATCAATTAATATCATACGTTAAAAGATTATTATGACACATAAAATCCAAATTACTCAAAAATAAATCGCCGTGCTCTCCCTTGATAAATATAATACAAAATAATATTAACTTACCACCACCTTCGTATGGAATCTGTACATCTCGTATCTCATCAGTCGACCAGCAGAATCGGCGAAGCAAGCCAAAAAAAAATGGCGGATCTGATCGATATTCTTACTACGAGGTCCTATCTCTGTCGCTGCTAAAAATCCAACTCATTCGAAAAACCTTTTCTCATGCCTTCCTCTAGAACTGGGGCGAGCAGAGGTCAGCTATCCTCGAACAAACACCTTTTTCTCTCATTGGCTAAAAAAATGTTGCTAGGCCGTTGCCATGAGGACTCTAGACCCCCCTACAGCCGAGAAGGGGTGGTAAGGCACGCTTTTATTCTTATACAAAAAAAGAAAAACCTCTTTACGATAAGCCTCCGATTTGCCTCCGGGGGTACATACCTTTCCCCCAGAAACCGGTACAAAATACAGGCGCGAATCCAACACACATACATCCTATGACATACACAACAAAACAGATACACTAGAATGTGCATGGAACCGAATCAATGTTGCATCAAGACTATGGGACAATAAAATATATTTACAAAGTCGAATTCCATGTCACATTCCCCCCCCTCCCATAGAAAAAAAAAAAAAAAAAAACACAAATATAAACTCAATTAATCCAAATCAGGATATAAGACCTTGGACTGGGCCAAGGGAGCCATATTACATGCCAAGTCTACTAGAATCAAAACCAGTTAATTTCTTGGAAAAGTTCTGTGAATATAGCAAAACAGTCTCGAGCATGAAACTCGCTCCTCAGAGGATCTGGCGGATCGGCGAAGATACTTCACTTGCTGTGAAACAGGAACATCGAGACCTTCTGTTGAGAAGAGAATGCCGAAGCAGTAACTCTGGCGACCTCAGCAGAGACTTGCATGAGGAAAAACTCCATCGGAATCCTCTGGATCTTCCAGGATGTAGCATCGTCCTCGTCGTTTCGATGATGCAGTAAGAAAGAAAGAAGATGATAAGTTGAATGTACAATTTGTATGTGGCACAGTCTCTCCAGTAGTGTTAGTGCGCGGTATCATAACCTGCTCCTTGAACTGCAGCAAACAATTTATCCCAGACAGTGTTCTCTTGCAGCACACATGATTTGTAGAACGCTCAGCATGATAATAGCAGAAGCGCAAACAGTAGGTGGTGGTGGTGGTAAGTAATGGAGGTACGGCAAAAACACCAGGGAGAGCACAGTGGCCACAGTGAGCATACAAAATCATTACAATGTACAAAAGGAGGATATGCAAAATAAATAAATAAATAAATAACTAGATGTAGTTAAAAATTTGTTGTTATTATTATTATTATTGATTATGGGCACCAAGCAGATCACAAAATTGCACAATAGTAGCAGGCAGCAGAGACAAATAAACAAAAAAATTTTTTTTTTTGTTTTTTGTTGTTTTTTTTGTTATGTTAACTAGCAATTAAATAGCATACTAGGCACCAGCCCACATTAGCAATATCACTAGACAATACAACAGCATGCCTCGACGACTCTACATGTAGTGCAAACAACAGAATAAAATAACAAATTCTTGTGATAGCTAAACAAAATTAAATTCGTTGAAATAGCTGTTAAATTTTCAAAGTCCATTATTATTAAATTCTTTATTTAATTACAGCTTGTTGCAACGACCCATAGATAGACTTCACTAACTTAACACAAACAGGAGCCTTCGCATATGAATTCTGAGGCTGGAACAATAACTTCACCAATATAAACAAACACACATGATGTGGGAAAAGTTGGGTCGTGCATGAACACCAATGCACAATATTTGAGAAGCATTTAAAATAAGATCCTATCAACATAGATTCTTAATTAAAGTGACATAAATGATGTGCATAAAAGAAACATTAGGTTATACAGAGCACTAGATATATATATATATATATTTATACAAACATGGGATTACACACACAAAGGAAAATTATTTCTGCATTATTGCAGAGAGATACATAGGTCTAGAGAGCTATGCATTTCATGTATGAAGGAACACACTTGACATAAATACATGCCTAACAAGTAAAGTTTTATGTGAAAATAAAGAAGAGAAAAAAAAATTATAAGATTAACTATCTATATTCAATGATAAATTATACAATAGCTGGTCTTTTTGAAGGCACTCTACATAATTTTGATTGATGGATTTTTATTGGCTTAGCATTGGAGTCATTTAAATCTTGAATGAGAAAATTTTTGTTTCTAAATTCTTTTACAATCTTATAAGGACCAAGAAATTTTGGAGCTAGAGCAGTAGGATTGATAAGAGCCTTTAAAAACACAGTGTCTTCAATTTTGAAAGTTGAAGTATTTATATTAGTATTTTTTTTATTTTTACCTTCTAGTAACTTCCTTTCGTATTCCTGAACATCTTTACGAGATTGTTCAATCAACTTTTGTTGTTTTGAAAAATATTCTGGATAATCCTGACATGTCTGCGGATCAAAATTAAGTTGAATGGTAGTATTCAGATCTCTCGCGAAAAACAATTGCGCGGGAGAGAAACCAGTAGCAGAATGGGATGAATTGTTATAAAAAAGTTTAAAATAGAGCAAATTGTCATCCCATTGGAAAGCATGAGAAGAAATGCACGCCACAGATTCTTTTAATGTTTTATGCGCTCTTTCTAGTAGACCATTACTTTGAGGGTAATAAATTGAAGCTTTGTTATGCTGTATATTTAAGTTCGTTAGAAAATTTTCAAATTCTTGGGAGGTGAAATAAGTCCCATTGTCAGATATCAGAACCTTTGGAATACCAAACAGGGAGAAATATTTATTTATAACATTAATTATTGATTTTGAAGAAATAGAATTTAAAGGTACAGCCTCCAAAAACCGAGAATAGTGATCGACAATTGTTAAAATAAATTTATGATTGTTTGTGGATCTTGGAAGAGGACCAACAATGTCAATGGCGATACATTCACCCGGAGCCAAATGAGATTTATTCATGAAATTAAAGTTAGAATTTAGAATTTTTGATTTATGTTTAAGGCACTGATGACATGTATTGCAGAAGTTCTTGACATCTGAGAATAAACCTGACCAAAAATAAATGTCTTTGATGAAATTATAGGTTTTGTTTATGCCAAAATGAGGGCCATGGGCGGTTTCTATGCATGTTTTTATTAATTTTTTAGGAATAACAATCTTGAAAGATCTTTTTCTATTTACTTTCGTTTTCCTACACAAGAGATTAGAGTCCTTTTGAATGAAAAATTTTCTTTTGGTTTTCAAATCATCATTTACAAGCTTTTCTCTTATGTGGCTTAGCTCAGCGTCAAGAAGTTGTTCATTTCGGATATTTTCCTTGTCCAAATTAGTATTGACAGAGAATAAATTATTAATTTGCATGGGGGGTGAAGGAGAAGAATGAGTAACTCTTGATAAGAAATCTGCGGGATTAGTGACACCTTTAACATGGGAAATCGAATACTGAAAATCTTGTAAATATATTAACCATCTAGCAATTATATCAGGTTGTTTCTGCAGTGATAAATGATAAGTTAAACACTTGGCATCAGTGAGAATACAAAAAGGTTTACCATACAATAAATCCTTAAAATGTTTAACTGCAGAGTAAATGGCATATAACTCACTTTTCACTGCAGAGTATCGCCTCTCCGCAGGATTGAGTTGTTTTGAAAAAAAGGAAATTGGAAAAAAATTATCATTGTTATCCTTTTGCATGAGAATGCCACTAAGTGCTACATTTGATGCATCAGTGATTAAATAGAATTCTTTATCGGGATCAATATGATGTAGAGTGGGCTTGTTAAGAATTAAATTTTGAATAGATTGAAAGGCATTTTGGCAGTCAGCATTCCAGATAAATTTTGAATTTTTTTTTGTAAGATTTACCAAAGGTTGTACAATTTCTGCATAATTATTAATTAAATGTCTAAAGTAGTTAGCCATGCCAAGGAAAGTTTTTACATTTTTAATAGTTTTGGGAACAGGAAAGCTGGTAACTTTATTTATGTTGGAAAGAGAAGGAAAAAATCCTTCTCTATTTACCGTATAACCCAAGTAATCAATTTGAGTTTTGAAAAGTTGAAGCTTCTGAGGGTCTAAGGTTAAGTTAAAAGCTCTCAATTTATCAAATACCTGTTGTAATAATTTTAATAGCTGATGGATGGAATCATGGGCAATAATAACATCATCTAAAAAGAATTGAAGATGCTTGCCTGTCAAATCACCTAGGCATTTGTTCATTAGGGTATGAAAATATGAGGTGCTATTTTTGCTGCCAAATGGGAGACGAGTGGGTTGAAAATTACCAAATTCGGTCACAAAGGCTAATTTTTCCCTTTCATTAGGATCTAACATAATTTGAAAGAAAGCACTTTTTAAATCCAGAACACAATAAAATTGATTGCCAGAAATTTTGTGAAGAATATCATTTATATTGGGCAAGTGAATTTTGAAAGCTTCCGATATATCATTCAATAGGCGATAGTCTACTACCATACGGAATTTTAATTCAGATTTCTTGTCATTAGGATTTTGTTTCTTCTTCACAAATAATACTGGAAAAGCATAATTAGAATTGGTAGATTCAATGATACCTGCATCTAACAGATTTTTTATTTCAGTGTAGGCAAAATTTTTGGCTATGGAAGGAATTGGAAAGGAACGAGATTGTAAAGGATAATCATGTAATAATTTAAATTTGGGTTTAACTGCATCAGTAGCCCCTAGGGTGGAATAGGATTTAGAAAAAACAGCATAGTTATCGAGTAGCATTTGTAAAATTTGTGGTCTTTCGTCATCAGATAAGTGGGATAATTCAAAGTCATTTGCAGCGATTTCATTTTTTCGTAAGGCCAAAATTTCTTCAGACTGTATATTATTAACTTGAAAATCAGATTCTTGATTCGGCTTAAAAACTTCAAGATCCTCCATTAAAATCTCAGCAAATTTGGTATCTTTGCGGAAAGAAAGTTCCTGATCTGTGCGATTTGTAACAAATAAACAGGCAATCTTTAGTGAATTAGGTGCATGTAAGGAGTCATCAAAATGGATATTAGCTAATTTGGATCTTTTTGATAGGATAAAATCGGATTGAATTTTTGACGGAATTTTTAGTTTTATCAATTGAGTTTCATTTGGGAAAAGAATAAGATGATGTGCAAGTTTGGCAAAAGAATTTTTGTTTTGAATGATATTTACATTATTAACAACAGGGAGATTTTGATCATCCTCAAAATTGAAAGATATTCTGCCAATTTTCAAACAGTTGTTTTCAACATCAATGAGGGCGTTATTTCTTTTAAGAAAATCGAAGCCTAAAATAATGTTATACTTACAATTCCACGCGTATTTAGTGATATAAAAAGTGTTTTTGAACCAGCGGTCATTAATTTTAAAAGATAATGTACAGGCACTTGTGAACGGGATACTATTGTTGTTTAAGGTGTGGATTTTAATATTATGCGATATATAATTAATTTTTGTTTTTTGTTTTATTTGATTTATTAAATTTGGATGGATGAGCGAGATATTAGCTCCCGTGTCAATTAAACCAAGGGCTTGAATGTCTTGAAATTTAGCCTTAATTATAGGGAGATTAGCTTTTTCCGTCCCTTGACACGAGAGAACCCACTCTATTTGTTTGCGTTTTCTAGGAAAAGGCACAGTCTGTATGATGACGTCAGAGCCTCCTTTCAATACCGGTTTCGAGCCGTTGTGGAACTTCGTTTCGGAAGCATCTTG